>JANAVB010018998.1:7925111-8132611 GCA_029216955.1 Iris pallida
TCGGGGACTGTTGTACGAGTTTTGACTATTGTGGCATTCTGAGTGGTTCAGATTATCGGTTACACCAGCACAGGACCACAGGCGAGTACAGTTTATTGTCTGCATTTTGATATTGATCTTTACTATATTTCATTGATTGGCCATTGGTTATGTGATTTTTATACTCTATTATAAATTATTGAGTCGGGAATGAGAAGTACCAAGGATGTGTGATCCGACCGTAGACAGTGTTTATTTTCATGCAGTAGACCTCGTAGATAGTGCTTATTTTTCTGCAAGTAGACATCGTAGACAGTGCTTATTTTTTTGTAAGTAGACATCGTAGACAGTGCTTATTTTTCTGCAAGTAGACATCGTAGACAGTGCTTATTTTTCTGCAAGTAGACATCGTAAACAGTGCTTATTTTTCTGCAAGTAGACCTCGTAGACAGTGCTTATTTTTCATGCAAGTAGACCTCGTAGACCGTGCGGTGTAGTATCCCAGACTGATCACATATCAAAGGTACTTCCAACAGTTGGGGAAAGTATTTTGTGTCTATTTATTTGCTATTGGTTTTTCGTATTTCCTGTTTATTTTCAAAAACATGTAATTGATGTCTAACCTCTGTTGTATATTCATTTTCTTTATTTGAAATTGCATTCAGTGAATTGTGCTCGTCCTATTCCTGACTGGAAACCAACATTTTTCTGGTTAGCCGTGGATTCAAATAGCTTGGGGAGTGACAGGAATACTTGCAGACAAAAGCCTAGAAACTAGCTAGATAGTTGAGTTGTAGTCATTCATTTATTTGTACTAGTTTATATTTTTCTACAAATGTAAAACTTGTGATCGTTGTAAGTTAAATTAATTATGTGAATGAGCATTATTTGTGATTTTGATCTTCATGGCCGTGACAGCGTTCTACCGTCAATACTACGGCGTAGGCTGGCTTGGACACGTCTCGTATCCGTTTAAAAAAAATGGGTGCGGGTCGTGACAATATCGTATCGACTACGTAACTGTACTGATACGAGCTTGCGACCATGACTAAACCTTAGAAATCTTAATCCACACTGCCTTGAAAATTCTTCTAGAAATTTCTCTACCGTCTTTGAATCTCCATATTCGTTCTCGATTATTCTCCCTTGCCCTCCCGTACCCTTGATTCTTGTCCCTTTCTATTCCGGGGTAACGAATGATCGTGTTGTCTAGAATTTATCAAAAATTCTTAAGTTATAGTATAATATTGCTTGACTATTGAAGATTTGGTTGTTTATAGATATGAGGGATTAGAGATGCCATACGCCCTAGATATCTGTAGGTAGAATTGTTAGCAACTAGTTAGAAGATTATAGGATTTTAGTGACCGCGTTTTGAGGAGTAGTGTGACCAAAGGTGGGTAGAAGTCCTCAAGTATTCCGAGTTATAAAATGGCTAGAGAGGATTATAAAATATTTTGAAAAATTAAATTTGAGTAGATTAAGGTAATAGTAGACTTTGAATTTTAAGGAATAGTTATGAATTAGAATTTTGAGGACGATTTTTTTTAACGTGGGTGGAATTGTAACTCCTCTTCCCGGAATTTTTTTTGAAAATATTATTTATTTATTTGATTTAAATGGTGATTTTCAGATTTTTATAAATAATTATTTAGTTAATTATTACGGTAGATAACTTTAGCCATGGTTGAGTTTTGAAGTACCAGACGACTAGCAATCGTGGCACGGATAGTGCAGTGGCGTGCTTTGACTAGTGTATTAGTTATTCTAGGGGAGGTCTAGCTATAGTGACGTTCGAACTGATGGAACTGGGGATTCCCAGGACCCTTTGGTGTGTGTTTTGATCCATAGAAAGTTAAACAGATTTAATACGTGTTCTAACCCTTCATAGGCGGAAACTAGGGTTAACGAATTATACCTGCGGTGAAAAGAAGACAAGTAATTCCTGGCAATCTCGAGCGGACGACCCCAAGATCTTCTGCACGTATTCCTTCCTCGAGTTGGACCTTGTGTGGGCGACGATCTATCAACCTTTTTTTCTCCTTGGCAGCCCTCTCTTTCTCTCCTTACGTGAATCACGAATTTAAAGAAAAGATTTAGATTTTTGATCCTTAATTTGGCGGCCAGAGAAAGAGGATATATATAGGCTACGGCAGGGACCAAGAGGAGAAATTAGGGTTAGGCCTCCTAACAGATCTGCATATCCTGTGATCAGCACGAACACACAATCCAGGCCCATTAACAATAGCTCGGTCCACTAATGATCTATTGTAGCACTACGTCCCTAATCCTAAATTATGTTTGTGGGCTCTTTTTATTATATGCTCGTTCGGCTCTCCATGTTAAGATATCGTATGTCCGTCGATCAAATTAAGTTACTGACAACTATATTGATTCGACATCTTTTATCCTTAAGTAGTACCGCTCAACTTTATTTGTCATGTCAGATATAATCCACCTGCAGGGTTTACATGACAATCCTTATGAGCTCCTTAAGGGGACATCATCAACCCGATGTATCGGGACATAGATTCCATTTATAATCAACAGCCCATCATACATACAATGTTATTACCCAATACATAGATGTTGTTGATCCATAACGAATCTCACTCTTTCATAAGTCAAAGTAATATGCACTGCATATACATGTCTGTTATTATATCCTGATTAAGAGCACAAGCATCCATAATAACAGAGGTGTTTGTTCTCTTATGTAATCAGTACAAAGAGAACAACCTCAAGTGGTCCTGTTCAATACACACAAAGTGTACTAGTGTAAACCTATAGTCAAGATAGACTAATACCAGATTACACTACAACTTTTCTAATAGATTGTCCAAGTCTATCTAGGTTGTGAACTATTTATATACTCCATAGGGAACTGCTAATATGATCTTCTGTGTGACACCACACACCATATTATCTACAATATAGAATATCAGACATTTGCATTAACACTTGCAACAAATACAATATGCAAATATTTGCCCATATGATTCTCATTTAAAATTTAAGAAAATAGGGTTACTACAAAAGGGATGCTTTTAATATATAACCATAACAATCTCCCACTTATACTCAAAGTATTACTTTTCAGTATACTGTTACAAATCTCCTACTTATACTTAAAGCCATGTTGCTACACATCTGACTCCCATTCCCTCAACATGACTATCAAAAGCCTTAGCTGGTATGCTCTTTGTAAAGGGATCAGCTAGGTTGTCGGCTGATGCTATCTTGATCATAGCAACTTTTCCTTTCTTTACGAAATCTCGTATCAGGTGGTACTTGCGCTCAATGTGTTTACCTGTCTTATGGGCTCGTGGTTCCATTGAGTTTGCAACTGCACCGCTATTATCACAATAAAGTTTAATAGACTTAGACAAACTAGGTTCCACATCAAAGTCCAACAGAAAGTTTCTGAGCCAAACTACTTCTTTGGCTGCCTCAGAGGCTGACACATACTCGGCTTCCATGGTGGAATCAGCAATACATTTTTGCTTGATACTCCTCCGCACAATGGCTCCTCGTCCCAAAGTAAACACATAACGTGAGGTAGATTTTCTGGAATTCCTATCTGGCTGAAAATCTGAGTCTATATATCCAAAGGGAACTAAACTATCTGCCTGGTAAACTAGCATATACTCTTTAGTCCTTTTCAGGTACTTCAAAATATGCTTTACGGCAGTCCAGTGCTCTTGTCCCAAGTTAGACTGATATCTGCTGACCATGTCTACGGCAAACCAGATGTCTGGTCTCGTTCATAGCATTGCATACATTAAGCTTCCTACTGCTGAAGCATAAGGAACTGCCTTCATGTTCTCTATCTCTTTAGGTGTCCTCGGACACTGCTCCTTTGATAGAGCAATTCCATGTCTGAAAGGTAAGAAACCTTTCTTAGAATTTTGCATACTAAAACGAGTTAGTACAGTATCGATGTAGGAAGCTTGGGATAAGCCCAACATCCTTTTCTTTCGATCTTTTGATCCCAAGGATGTGACCTACTTCTCCCAAGTCCTTCATATCAAATTGTTTGGATAAGCAAACCCTTACATCAGATAACACCTTCACATTGTTTCTAATGAGCAAGATGTCATCCACATAAAGTACTAGGAACACCACCACATTTCTGTCACACTTTTTGTATACACATGATTCATCCTGACATTGATCAAATCCATAGAATTTTATCACCTGATCAAAACATATGTTCCAAGATCTGGAAACTTGCTTAAGTCCATAAATGGACTTCTTGAGCTTACAAACAAGATGCTCTTGGCCCTTTTTAATGAATCCGTTTGGTTGATTCATATAGATGTCTTCCTCAAGACTTCCATTAAGGAAATCTGTCTTGACATCCATTTGCCAAATCTCATAATCGAGATGAGCTGCAATAGATAAAAGAATCCGGATAGACTTAAGCATGGCTACTGGAGAAAAGGTTTCCTCATAATCAATACCCTCTCTTTGAGTAAAATCTTTTGCTACAAGCCGAGCTTGAAAGGTTTCAACCTTATCGTCTAATCCACTTTTTCTCTTATAGACCCACTTGCATCCAATGGCTTTTACACCAACGGGTATTTCTACAAGCTCCCAGACCTGATTAGAATCCATATATTCTATTTCAGATAATATTACTTTTTGCCAAGACTCTATATCTTTATCTTGGAGTGCTTTATTGTAGGTACATGGATCATAATTTTGTTCCACAGGGACGAAGTCTGACGACTCTTCCAAGAACATATATCTATCAGGTTGTATCAAAACCCTCCCACTACGACGAGGCACTATCGGTTGTGGTGTAACATTTGTGACACGTTGTGCAGTTATTTGTGGTTCATCCGCTTGTACTGTTGGTACTGAAGTACTTGGTGTCTCACCTATCAGTTCTTCTAGAACAACTCTACTTGTGGGTTTATGGTTCATCACAGAGTCTTTCCCTAAGAATTGGGCATTGGTGCTAACAATGACCTTCTGATCCTTAGGACTATAAAATAAACCTCCTTTCGTTCCTCTTGGATAGCCTACAAACAAACGTACTTCTGTACGAGATTCCAACTTATCTACTTTCCCATTCACCACATGTGCTAGACTACCCCAAATGCGAACATATTTCAAACTAGGCTTATGCCCAATCCACAGCTCTGTCAGAGTAAGAGGTACTGACTTAGAAGGAACCAAGTTCAAAATATAAGCTGCAGTCTCTAAGGCATATCCCTAAAACGAATCTGGCAAATCTGAATAACTCAATCATTGATCTAACCATCTCCATAAGAGTTCTATTCCTTCTTTCGGCTACACTATTCTGCTGGGGCGTTCCAGGTGCAGTCAATTGGGATACAATCCCATCCTCTGATAAATAATCCCTGAACTCTCCAAAGAGGTACTCGCCACCACGATCTGATCGTAATGACTTGATACATTTTCTATGACGTTTCTCCATTTTAGCCTTATACTCTTTGAATTTCTCAAAGCACTCATACTTACGGCGCATCAAATAAATGTATCCATACCTTTAATAATCGTTAATAAATGTGACAAAATATTCAAAGCCACCTCTAGCTTGGATAGTGATGGTCCACACAAATCAGAATGAACCAATTCCAACACATCTTTGGCCCTATACCCCTTTGCCATAAAAGGCATTTTGGTCATTTTACCTTCCAAACAGGATTCACAGACTGGTAGTGCCTCCACTTCCAATGAACTCAAAGGTCCATCTTCAACCAGTCTTTGAATCCTTCTAAGGTTAATATACCCCAATCGCAAGTGCCAAAGATATGTTTGGTTCATACAAGAAGGTTCTTTTCTCTTATTTAAGTTAGATGACATATTATTTATTTCTATAAGTTGCATTGTGGGCGAAATAGGATTAATGACATACAAATTATCAACCAATGCACCAGAACAGATAAAATATTTATTCTTTCTAATAACAATATTGTCATTAAAATAAACTGAATATCCATCCTTAACTAACATAGAAACAGAAACTAAATTCCTTCTAAGTGAAGGTGCATAAAGACAATCTCTCAATGTCAAAGACTTATTTCTACCAAAAGATAAAGTAACATCTCCTAATGCAACGACCGAAACTTTTGTAGCATCACCCATGAACAAGCATATATCTCCATCACTGAGCCGTCTGGTTTCCTGGAACCCCTGCAATGTATTACAGACATGATTAGTGGCTCATGTATCTACACACCAGGTGCCGGTAGATAACACCGTTAAACATGTTTCAACTACTAGTAAATGACATATACCTTCTTTGTTCCTTTGTTTGAGAAGTGGACAATCAGTTTTCTAATGTCCTAACCTTTTGCACTTGAAACATTTGCCTTTCGGCTTTTTCACCACGCCTTGAGGTCCCATGCCCTTCTTTGCTGAGTTTGCCTGTTTGTGAATGTTATTATTCTTCTTCTTACCGCCTTTTGGCTTAGAAGTAAAAGCCTTTTCCGAAACAAAAACATGACCACTCTGCCTAAAGAGAGATTCAGCATCCTGTAGCTCTTTTGCAAGTTCTGCCAAACTATACAACCTTTTGTTCATGTTGTAATTAAGGCAGAAATTGTCAAAACTTTTAGACAGAGTCCCGAGAATGATATCGACCTTGGATTCCCCATCGATTTTAGCTCCAAGGATCTCCATCTCATTTAGATGACCCATCATTTTGAGAACATGATCCCTTACCGGTGTACCCTCAGCCATTTTTGTATTCATCAAACATTTCATAGCAAACTGCCTAGCTACTCTACTCTGATGTTCGAAGAGTTCCTTGAGGTTATACATCATGTCATAAGCTGTGGCCAAGGCCTGATGCTGATGTTGCAGTATATTTGACATAGATGCCAGAATGTAACACCGTGCCATCTCATCTGCCTTTTTCCACTTCTTATAAGTCTCTTTGACCACTTCATCAGAGTTAGCATCAGGCTTAGGTGGGCATTCCTTAACAAGTACATATTTGTACTCCTCAGCAGTCAGAACAATGTCTAAATTACGTTTCCAGTCAATATAATTAGGTCCAGTAAGTTTGTTTTCTTTAAGAATTACCATAAGTGGACTGAAAGAACCCATTTTTGAAGTCCTGAGAATCACATAAATAAAATTATGTAGGGCAAAAAAACTTTTTGAATTAATTAAATATTGATTCCCTCAAAACAATAATAAGAAATTCACCAACACCTTGAACACCATGAATTTAGCATGCCACGATAGTGTGGACGTATACAAATTCAACTTTGTTCAAGTAGGTTTTTCTTATTAATTTTACGATAATGTCAACATAACTTTATGACAAATAAAATTAATATGTTGGTCTTGCTCTGGTCATACAAATAATAGCAGTGACTCCGATGGGGAGGATACCATTATTTGTATCTAAGTGTATACCATTACTTAATACTAAATCCATTACCTTGTAATGAGTTCCTTCAGATGGAGAAGTGAACACATACTAGGTAGATTTCTATAATTATCCCTAAGAAAGTTTATACTAGTGATCCATAATTATACTCATCCGATATGGAGGAATGCACTAAAGCCAACGCGGAAGTATAATTACATCACCTACAAACCAATAATAGAGACCATAGGATTTATACTAAATAAATATCCTCTTCCACTTAGTTATTTAACAATGAGGGTTTTTCTACTAGATGATATTATGTCCATGTTGTCCATTATTAATGTAGGCTTAGTTTTTCAAAAAAATATCCACACAATAATAAACATGCACAATCAGAAAAAGCAAAATGATAACAAATAAGAGAAAAATATCCAACTATTATGGTCATCTTTCCTGCTCCGTCCTCAACTATCCAAATCCAAAATCTGGCGCTGTGCAGATCTATTCGGGGTTCGAACTTCATCGAAAATCTTCCGTCTGTCGATTCCGTCATCGAAAATCATCTTCTGCCTCTGGACTGTCGATTCCTTCATCGAAAATCATTTGTCTGTTATGGTCATTTTTTTAGGTTTTGGCTGTCGATTCCTTCATCAAAAATCATATGGCTGCCTCTGGACTGCTTAAAACCAGCATCTCGTCCGGCATCAAAAATAGCCACCACCTCCATCATGATTGATCAAAAATAATTAGAATTACATCAATCCTATACCTCCCGAAAGAGTTCACACATAATCTAGATTAAAAAATACAAATATAAGCACGATCAACCCTCATGATTTTAATTACATCCATAGCAACAACAACATCCACGACATGTCCATGGTTTAAACAACACAATAAAAAATATGCATTGGACCATAATAGTTGGATCTAAGATGCCTGCAAAATCGAGTTAGAACATATCTCATCTACCTACTATTACACAGCACAGGTTTTACTGGACAATATGGATGAATCAATAAATATGCAGATCCAAAGTTGCTCTGATACCAATTGATGGAACTGGGGATTCCCAGGACCCCTTACTTTGGTGTGCGTATTGATCGATAGAAAGTTAAACAGATTTAATATGTGTTCTAACCCTTCATAGGCGAAAACTAGGGTTCACGAATTATACCTGCGGTGGAAAAAAGACAAATAATTTCTGGCAATCTCGAGCGGACGACCCCAAGATCTTCTTTACGTATTCCTTCTTCGAGTTGGATGTCGTGTGGACGACGATCTCCCAACCTTTTCTTCTTCTTGGCCGCCCTCTCTTTCTCTCCTTATGTGAATCACAAATTTAGAGAAAGCTTCAGATTTCTGATCCTTAATATGGCGGCCAGAGAATAGAGGATATATGTAGGCTACGGCAGGGACCATGAGGAGAAATTAGGGTTAGGCCTCCTAACAGATCTGCATATCCCGTGTTCAGCCCGAACACACAATCCATGCCCCTCCCTAATCCTAAATTATGTTTGTGGGCTCCTTTTATTATTTGCTCGTTTGGCTCAAGACGAGGCAAGCTCTGAAGCTGGGGGTACCACTCCTTCTGAGTCCGAACCAGAGGAGAACATCCCCACATACCCTAACGACTTCTCTGTACAAGGGTATGACTCAAAGGGCACGTCCTCTACCGTTCCTTCCATCTCTCCTCATGTGAGGACGTTGTTCATGACGGACAGCAACCAAGACAGTCCCAGTGATCGCCAACGCATCGACACTCTGGAGGCCATACTTCATATCTTGGTCAAATCCGTGGACGAGATCAAAGCGGCCCTACCGACTCTGCAAGGAAGGACGCCTGGCCAAACAAGATTGGGTCCCGCGGTTAATGCAGACTCAAACTCAACTGCACAAAACTCGAGAAACAATCCTCCTATGATGACGGCTCCTACCGCTGCAGATGAGGCCAGGGAGGCAAGACGAGAGGTCAAGGAGCTCCGGGCCATGTTTCATGCCCGAAAAACTTCCCAAGACCTCAGGATACGACAACCGTATCCCTCTGTATGGAGAGATGTCCCTTCCCACCAAGATATAAGCCATTTAACATCAATCCTTATGATGGAAAGACATCTGCGAGCCAGTACATGCAGTTATTTATCGGGACATTAGAGGGGGTAGCATTTGATTGGTACATTAATTTGCTAGACAACTACATCCATTCTTTCGCCGGATTCAAGAACATGCTCCTTGAAAGGTTCTATGAGGTAGGACAAGATGTGACAATGTCCACCCTCATGGACGTTGTTCAAGGTTAGAAGAAATTGACAAGGAACTACATTGAGCGGTTTCGCCAAACTACGATGAAATTGCCCTCTAGCAATCCAAATTCTTCCTTGATTGAAATCTGCCAAAAGAGGCTGCTTCCCACAATCAGCCTCTGGATGGGCGAATGTCAATTCAAGGATTGAAAGACTTTCATTATCAGCGCCACTAGCGCAGAAGACAAGTTGAAGAAAGCTCGCCAACTGGGATTGCACATCTCAGTAGGAGAGGACAAGGGCAAACGCCCTAATGCCAGCAACAACAACGACGGTAATTCCTCCAACAACCGAGACAACAAGGGCAAGCAGGCTATGGTGGCCGACACAGCCTAGAAGCCTGAACCAAAGCCGGCAGAAAAGCAGTGGCCTCATATGACCTACTCATTCGAGGACAGCCATGTCAAGCCCATCTTGGACATGCTCATAAAAGGGAGTAGAGTTCAGCTCCCCCCACCAAGACGGGAGCCTCGGCCTGCAAAGATGGAAAGCCCTAAGTATTGCCACTACCATCGCTATGTCCACCTTGCTACACAAGACTACTTCCAACTGAAGCGATACATCCAACATCTCATCGATTCTAAGGCCCTGGTCATTGATTTCGAAGAGGTGATCGTGGCAGCCAACATGGTGTCAGTACAGTTCGGCAGCTTTTCTCCGACAAAGACTCAAGACGGCGTAGTGCCCATCCCTCGGGCTACAATGGAGGTTGCTAATCTTCCACCTCCCCGAGACTAGGCTGCTGGTCTAGTGCCCCTTACCACATCACGTGGGGAGGTCATGTGGGTCCATCCGGACCTGGTACCTGAAGTGACTCAGTCCGCACCACCCTCTACCAGCAAGAAGAAGAGTAGGAAAGTCAAATCCTGCTGCACAATCTCGGCAGAGGTCGAAGAAGCTACAGCTGTCGTCACCCGGTCGGGTGCACAATCCCAATCTACACCGGGTAACTCGGCTAAAGATCTTCAGCCGGCTACTGCTGATGCTCCAGGACCTTCTCAGCCTCCGACGATCGACAAGCTTAGGCCGAAGGAGACTCGCTTTGACAAACCGCTTCGAAAAGAGGCACCTCATGGGCTGGAGAGGCCTTACAACTTACTTTGACATCTTGGCACAATTGGCCAACACACCTGTCAAATTGTCGCTATACGAGCTCCTAAGACTCTCCAAAGATGTTCGCGTCGCACTGAGCGAGGCACTCCAGAATGCCGACGCATATCTGGCTAAGTCCAATCTCACTGGGAGAGCTCGTCTGCAGATCTCCAGGACAGCGCTTGCACAGGTGCAATGCCTAACATTGTCTTCACTCCGTAGGATATGCTTATCAAGACCAACCTGCACGATCGCCCTCTATATTATACTGGATACATTAGCGACATCAAGGTGGATCGGATGCATATTGATCCCGGTTCTTCCATAAGCATCATCCCAAAGAGCTTGTTGTATCATCTGTGCATCCCAATACGATGCCTGATGCCGACAAGCACTGCCATCAGCGGTTTCAATTCAGGCAGAAGCTATCCGATCGGAAAGATTCGCCTGAAGTGCTAAATCGGCGATCTTTAGTCGGAAGTAACCTGCTATGTTATCGACGTAGACACCTCTTACAATATTCTCCTGGGGCGTGCTTGGATATACGATTATATGATCGTGCCTTCCACACTGTACCAGTATTTCAAGTACGTCGACAAGCACGGCTTCATGAGGATAGAATTTGCCGACATCGATCCCTTTAAAGGGGTCGAATCTTACTACTCAGACTCATGCTTATACGAGAAGTCGAAAAGGCACCTTGTCGAAGGAGATACTCAAGCTCAAACTGAGGCAACAACTGGATCAGAAGAACCTCTGACGATCAACCTACAAGCCCACAAACCAGGCAGAACTGCACCCCTTACAGCCACTCTACGTAAGGATGCAATCAGCCTCTTTGCACAGGAGGAGCAGATGATAATCCGACTGCCAAAGTCTAGCCAAGCGCCAAAACCCACGACAGAGCCATTGACAATCAGGCTGCCTAGAGCTAGCCAGCAACAAACAGAGGAGCTCAATTCCTCTATCAAGCCGATGATGATTCGTCTTCCCAAAATGAATCGGCAGCCGAGCGCTAAGCCGGGGACTGCTCGCCAGCCAACAAATCCCCGCCCAGTACCGAGCACCAAATTGGGGGTCGCTAGTACGCCAACAACTCCACATTCTTCTCCATCAGTCGAGCCCCTGATGATTAAGCTACCCAAGTCATCCTTCCAATCTTTATTGACACAGGGGGTGGCCGAAGAAGAGTCGGAGCTGGCCAAGTATATGGCTGCTCACACTGATGTTCCATCCACAGATGATGTAATTCTACTGGAAAAGATACCTTACTTCATCAATAAAGGGCTGTCTTTGAACTACCTCGAGCTTAATAAGCTTTGTACAATGTATGCTATGGAACACTGTATAGGCACCCACCTACACAAACAGGTGACAAATGTCTATACCGTAAACCAATTTACTCCAGTGGAAGACGCTTACCGCATAGTCGAGGGAGAGGACCATCTAATTATCTCCGGCCGGAAGAATGATCCACAACACTTCAAGATAGAAGAAGTTGATCTCGAACCCGACACCGGAAGACTGCCCCTTTATCTGTATAGTTCCCGATCCAAGTATCTCATGCAAAAATAGGGGTATGATCTGGAAACTACGCCAGGCTTGAACTACGGTACTGGACGGCGGTTACCCTTACAATTGTCGGTCCCGGCTGGGAAACCATGAGATTACTACAACAAGACCAAATGTGGGCTAGGTTATGTTACACCTGCAACGACCCCTGAAAGTTCAGATGAGGAATGCGACTGGCATTCACACTCAACCGGATCACCAACTTCTGATTCGGATGTCAGCATCGGGGACGTAGTCAGGCAAGTCTTGTCTGTCAATATGGCATTCGCCGACGCCTATGAAGAAGATGAAGACATTCCTGAACTTCTTGAGTTAGAGCCGTGGGCCCAACATCTTGATGCGCAATGGGAAAGTGGTTCGAACAAAGAGAGCCCTCTACTGAAGATGAGGTCATACAAGTTGACCTCGGCAATGAGTCTTCCCCAAAACCAATCTTCGTTAGCAAAAGTCTGACAGACGAAGAGTGGAAATCGCTACTGCAACTCGTCAAAGAATATATTGACGTGTTCGCCTGGAGTTATGAAGACATGCCAGGGCTAAACCCAGAGGTTGCACTCCACAAGATCAACATTCGTCCAGACGCAAAGCCGGTCAAACAACAACAACGACGGTTCCGCCCGGACATCATGAACTCCATCGAAGCTGAGGTCAACAAACTGATAGCCAGCAGCTTCATCCGCGAGGAACAGCATCCAGACTGGGTAGCCAACATAGTACCAGTCCTCAAGAAGAATGGAAAAATTCAAATCTGCATCGACTTTCGCAATCTGAACGAGGCTTTTCCCAAATATGAGTTTTCTCTTCCCATCACGGACATCATGATCGATAACACATGTGGTTTTGAGCGCATGTCATTCATGGATGGCTTCTCAGGATACAACCAAATCAAGATGTTTCTTGACGACAAAAAGCATACATCATTCCAAACACCGATTGGCGTGTACTGTTACACAGTCATGCCCTTCGGTTTAAAGAATGACGGCGCCACATACCAACGAGCTATGAGCGTCATTTTCATAGATCATCTGCATAAGACCGTGGAATGTTACGTCGACGACATAGCTGTCAAAAGCCGTTCTAAGGGAGGCCATTTACAAGATCTGAGGACGGTATTCGACCTGATGCGAGCGCACAACTTGAAGATTGTCACGACCCGCACCATAGAGTAAGGGCACGAGAAGTGGGTACGTCCATCCTACGCCGCAGTATCGGTGGTAGAACGCTGTCCCAGGTCACAACATCTAACAATATAATTCTAAGCAGTTTATACTCCCCGAATGGGGGTGACATAGCAGTAAGTAAACTCAATCACAACTAAAGAAGAAAAGCACGATATGATATGGAACTCAAAGAAAATACAGATGATCAGAAAAGTCTAAGTGTCTAAGATAACATCTCAGCAAACATCCAGAAATACAAGTCTCAACTATTGAATATGAAAGAATATATACATTCCAGATCTCAAAGACAGAATATAAGGTCTAACCACTAGTCTCAAGATAACATAAGTAAGATAAGGCCTATCTAACACTACACCAAAATGGTAAATTAGGAACACTAGATGTTTTTCAATTTGGAACACTTATTTTCAGTACCTAGGTTCTGGAATAGAAAAAAAGTGTTCCGGATCAGAAAAACATTCCTAATATTTTTTATTTTATTTTTCAAAAAATATATTTATTTTGGTATGCCTTAATAACGTTCCAAATTCGTTCCAATTTGAGCATGGACACACACATGCATCTCATATGGTTAAAGAGGAAAACGTCCAGCCAACAAAACATTTCTTCCCTCATACCTAAACCTAAACCCATAACCAATCTCTCCCCCTTTGCATACACATCCCTTTCAGCTCCCTCCGACGAGATCCCGACGAGATCTCGTAGGCTATCTTCGTTATTTAGGTTAATTCTCATCCATGTTCTGTCATCTCTCCATCCCTATTCTGCGAATCTTTTCCATCATATTCGCCATTGTTGGTGCTCTTTCCATCCTTGCCATAATCCTCTCCTGATTTGGATCTAGGTTTGTTCTCTCTTTCCTCTAATTTCCATCCTTGCTATTATTCTTTATTTTTCTAGTTTTTTGTTATACAAAAGGCTTCTAACATGTTCACATCATAATTGGGGCTCACAAAGACTCTTGGCATTGGGGTATTGTATTCATGTCTTCTTCTAGAAACCTAGGTCATGTGGAGGAATATTTGTGTTATAGTGGTTAAAGCCTTGGCTATGGTGTGTTGAGAATGTAGAATTTTTTGTTAATGTAGATTATATTTTATTGTATTTCATTAATTTGTTTGTGATATTTTTGTTCTTTACAATCTATTGACTCGTTTCAAGTGCCACAACTATGATTCAGACTAAAATAAATTTACTGAAATTGTATGAACTCAAAATATTATATTGGGATGAAAGTTGGAACTTTTTGAACCTAAAATTATTGAGTTTGTAGTGGTCAAAATATTTTTCATGTTTTTCTGCTTTGTGTTGTACATAAGATTGGGGTAAAGTTGAAAATTTTGGATTATCTCTAAATTTGATGACTAGCCTCATCTTAATTATAAAAAGCTTTAAAGGGTGAAACACTTCCTTTAGTTTCATAGTATTTAGTAGTTTTAGAGTTCCAGATCACTTGGTAATTATATTGAGCTTGGGGTCGATAGAAGAAGTATGGTGATTTCTTTGGTTTAATATTTATTAATTATCATTTAGTCGAACTTTACCATTCTTTTTTCCTTCTCCTTTCTCTGATTTCAATAGGAATTCCTGATTATTTTAGAAAATGGAGGCGTTAACCATGAAAAGGGCTAAGCTTTTTCTACCCTTATAAAACAAATATACCATAATTGCAAGCAACAACCAGAGTACCAGTCATTGATCTCTATAAACCATACCTCTACTTGATTGGCCAATAATTAGCCTAGAAAGAATTTATAAGAGCCATTATATTCTCTGATAAATTCATGTACATGGCTAACCAACCACCAGGAACATTATAAGCTAGCACCCAAATGTAAGAAGCTTAATGATAGTCTCTATAAGAGGCTGAACAACTAGTGGTTTATTGTTCACTGTACTCAACTTAATTTCTTATCCTTTTATAGAAGTTTTTTAATGCTTTTCCTTTTATTTATAGTAGCCAGATACTACAGACACCAGCTTGTATAACCAGTTTGTATTGTACACTGAAGTAGTTTATTGTTTACTGTACTCAACTGTCCACACTAGCTTAATGGCTAGTGAGTATCAGAGATTATCAATCACATACCCATTGAAGTATCGGCCGATACCGATTCGATATGGTCGATACTGATCCGATACGGTCGATGCCCATATGGTTTACATGGATTTATATAGACTCTAATTAGGGAAAAGGTTATATTTCATGCCACTTGGACCTGTGATCCAAGTATCCAACTAAGTTTTTGTGTCAGACACACCCGAGTTTCTTTCTGTTCTATAGGAAAAAGGTTATGGGTTTAAATAATAGTAGTTAGTTTTTGTTCTATATATTGTAATAAAATATTTAAATTAAGTACATAACAATGTAGATAGTGAGTTCCGTATCAGATCCACCTGAGTTTCTGATAGTTGGTCGTTTAGCTAATGGTTTGGATGGGCTGATGCACTAATATTTGAGAAAGTGTCAAAGTAGTATGTTTTTTGGATATTATTTGTTTATTTTTGAACCACCTAGGTCTAGGCGGACGCCTAGATGACCACCTAGGCGCTAGGCGGCAAGTGCCCGCCCGGCTAGCACCTAGCGCCTTTTACAACCTTTAAAAAACATAAAAATGGCAAAATAGGAAGTGCAGTTTCCTCAGATATAAATGTAATTATCATGTTGTATTTGCTAGTTTATGTGCTCATAAAGGAAGTACCTCTGTACAAATTTACATACTATTGCTTTTCTTATTTTGAGGTTCTCTTAATTTTTACTCGTGACCATGCGGTTCACACATGGGTAATTGTGGCTATTTTATACCAGATCTATGTAGTGCAATATGATAGGATCTTGGTCTATTATACTTCACACATCCCTTTGGAAGAAGAACCTCTCCTTGAGTTCAGTGATAAACTTCTTAATTTTTTGCTATTCAAAATATAGTAAAATTTGTCCCTTTATGACGAATTATAGCTTGTAGAGTACAACTTAGTTTATAAATAGTTTAGGCACGGTTGGACTTGTTGATTTTTTTTGACGTGCCTTTTTAAAAAAATTTGATGCATTGGCCAGGACTGATATATTGGTAGATGTATATTTGGTTTTGGTTGATACTTCTAAGAGATTACAAATAGATTTTGGTACATGCTTTACACGAGCAAACTCTAAAATGATCTGTACTCAAAGATAATACCATGCAGATGTTTTACATTTTTATTATATTTGTATTAGACTGTATTTGTATTGCATACAAATAAAATTCACCAATGATGTGGAAACTAGACCATAGCCTATGCCTTCTATATGGAAATTCTGAATCCTGTGTATACTAAGACTCCAAAGTTCCTTTTAGCTCCCCTCTATCCTTCCACCCTGAACTTCCTCTTTTCTTTTCTTGAAGACAGGTGTGGACTTTTACGGTCGTGTATGTGCTTATTTAAAAATATGGTTGATGAAAGCCAATATGGTAGTATATTTGGATTGATCTCTCTGCCAAAACACAACAGTCCATACTTATGAATTTCAGCTGATACTCAAACCCAGTTTACAGCTAGTTCCTTAGTGATAGATTTAATCTTATTGATGGTTAGTCTAGTCTATCATATTCTTCAGTCTATATTGGTTCACATTATTACCAGCATGCCTTTATTCCTTGCATATATTATTTTTTTTATACATTGACAGTATCTTTTTATATTATAGAAATTTTGAATTGTTTACAACAAATGTGCACCTGCTTCCAGTATTCATGTTGACAATATGTTCATTGAAGATGAAGACAACTTTGTTGAGGATCTCTCTGACAGTGATGGATTTTTTTCCGAGGTCTGTATTTGTTTTGTTTGTTTTATATGTTGCTTATACACGACACTGATTTTGGAATGTGTGCGATTCCGAGTTGTTTGTGTTTTCTCTTCTAACTATAAGTACGAGCATATGTCACAAACAAACCTTTGTGTTTATTATATGGAATGGCCTTATTCTTTTCTGTATCACCAATTCTGTTAGCGGTTTTGTGGCCACATAGGAATGGCATTCATTTTCATTCATTGACTTAATGTGTCATAGAGATCAATACAATTCCTTATAATAAATTGTGTCATCTTACCTCTTCGCAAAGACTGTTTTTTCTATGGGAACTTAGAGCATGCACCTTGGTTGTATGATCTTAAATTATATGATCATAAAAGGTACCTCTACCTACCCGCCAACTTATCTTCTAGGTTTAATGTAAAGCTCTCTCGACATAACTACATCGCCAAGGAGTTTGTCATCAGTACAAAGAGTTGATGTATCAGGTTGGCTGCTGGTCACTAAAACCAAATAGGAGAATCTTTGGAATCTTTGGATGATGACGATGATTCCTACTGGTGCAAGATGTTTCTAGCATCAACTTTTTCAGATGTCTCCTATAATTATTATCTTATCTTTCGTGTTTCCTATAATTATTATCTTATCAACCTTTTCAGATCTCACCAATGAGTTTGATATGCTTAAGTTTAAAAGTGCCATTCCATTTTACGAAGAAATAACCCCAATAGAAAAATGATTAAAATATGCATATCTTAATACCTTGATAAAGAATAATATGCAAAGCTTTGGATTCTATGTTTATATGGACATGATACGTATACCAGATACAAACATTTATAGATAGGCAAGAATAGGATAATGCTGAAGGTAGTTGTGCCCCCCTCATCAGGGTTGAAGGTAGTTGTGCCCCTTTATGATAATGTTGTCATTTTAAAAGGATTCGTGCCAATTCTAGGGATTTGTTCCCTTTTTTTAATGTTGGAAGGTTACTGACTTTCCATATATTACCTTATGTTGCATGGATACTCCTCCGGAGGACTATTGTGCCCCCTTATGATAATGCTATCATTTTAAAAGGATTTGTGGCATTTCTATGGTTTTTCCTTTTTTTTATACTGGCAGGTTACAGACCTTCCACATATTACCTTATGTTGCATGGATACTCCTTCAGAGGACTGTGTCCACACTTGTATCTGTTTACGACACGCATCCAACAAGACATTGGATATGGTTTGCCCGTGTCTAGCTTCAAAGAGAACAAAAATATAATTGAAAGTAATTTGCATGGTTTTTACTATACCAAACATCTGAAATATGAAAAGTAATATTTCTTTGTATCAAACCTTAACTTTTTGAGATCCTCCATTACTACAAGAACATGCATAAATATGGATATTATTAAAAATCTAATGTATAAAATATGAATATATATATATGTTTACATATTTATGCATGAATCCTTTCTATCATAAATTTTCTAAAATGTCGAACTCTGAATCTCTCTGAATACATATCATATCCGGATCTAAGTTCATATGTGTGGCTATGCACCGTGGAACACTTAATTGGTGTTCCAACATTGGCACACATATAATGCGTTCCAAAAATTATCTTTTGGAACCCTTTATTAGGAACACTTTTTAGGTGTTCCAACACTGGCACGCATATAAAGCGTTCCAATAACCATCCTTTGGAACACTTATATTCCGTTCTAAAAATTTGGCAGCCCAAAAATAGGCACGGAATAAAGGCGTTCCAAAAAAATTTTGGAACATAATTTCTCCGTTCCAAAATGACTATTTTGGTATAGTGAAGCTAGTCTAGGCAATAGGGGTAATGTCCTCAGCTAGAGCTGGGTCCTCCTGAGAGTCCAGCTCACAAGTGTCGTCTAGGGCTACCCCGTAGAAGGTATCCACACAGGCCTCCTCCTCGTCCTCTGTAATATTTTCAACAGGTCCAGTCAGGACAGGAGCGATCACAATACATCTCAACAGTTCATAGCAGGTTAGAAAATATAATCATGCAGTAAAGTAAGATACAGGTACTGAAAGAAATGCAGTATGTAAACAGAGAGAGAACTGTAATAGAAATGTCTAGTATACATAGAGAACTAACAGTGGCTAGTGATTCAGAGTACAATATAGATATGTAAATAGCACAGGATGATTCTGATGAGACACTACGGAATGATTATGATGAGATACTAATTGGGTATTATTCACATGTCCACTTCTACTCCTCCGTACCCCCAATCAATACACAAGGATCCAGCCAGGTTATGTTATGATTCCATGCAATGGCCCCCGAAGGGTGGTACATGGTAGTCCCATAAATGGTCATTCTAGGAAGCCCAATAAATGGGAGGATTCAAGAAAGACTCTGTGATCATGAGAGTACATGTCACAAGTGATTCAATGAACCATGAAGCATAGTGATACGCCATATAAGTGAAACGCACAGAACATGAAGTATCCGATGCTCCTAAAGGATAACATTTCAAGAAGGGATCCATATAGTACCAATCCGTGTGACCAACATGACAGTATCAAGTAAAGTAATTTAAAGCAGGAAAGTAATTCTAAGCAGGATATGAAATGATCAGAGAATGTACTTGCCTGGTATCTGAGGGTCCAAGGTGAAAGTACTGTCCGAGGAGTGGTGTCTGGCTCCTATTTAGAACAGCACAAGTCACAACAAGTCCAGAATGGTAAAATGAAGTTCTACTATGCACTCTACATGAATCTAGGTCAATTTAGATCAAAGTTAACTCTTGGTCAACTCTGGTCAACCGTAGAAGTCAAACTAGGTCAACTATGGTCAAACTAGGTCTAACAAGTCTAAACTAGTCTAACTAGTCTATTCTAGGCCTAATCAAGACTAACAAGTCTAACTAGTCTAACAACACACCAAAGGCCAAATACCATATATAGAATACATGTATATATGTATATATCACTATTCACATATACCA
The DNA here is from genome assembly GCA_029216955.1 of Iris pallida. Lineage (NCBI taxonomy): Eukaryota > Viridiplantae > Streptophyta > Magnoliopsida > Asparagales > Iridaceae > Iris > Iris pallida. The sequence goes on from JANAVB010018998.1 coordinate 7,945,363, forward strand.
AAGAAATGCCTAATCATTAGCTACTATACATATAGAAATTCCATATCCTACTCTACCATTCACACATCACATTAGATTAGGCATGCTATATATAGCTATAGGCATACCTATATAGAATATATACATGTAATTCATAGAGGGGGAAAATAACATGTGATGTGTGTGTATGTGACTGTGATACATGTAAGGGAAATCAGAAATCAGTGTGTGTGTTCCAGTATGTGGGTGTATATGATATATGGCAATGTGAGTGTCTATATAAGAGTATGTGTCTATGTGTAGTATTGTGAGGGTGTGGCATGGTACATGAGATATAGGCTATAGTGTGTTAGTTACATGAGATTGTGTGTGTGTAGGAGATGTGTGAGAGTGTCGAACATACCTTGTGTGTGTATATTATAAAATGTGTATGTGTGTGCTAGAGGGTGTTGTGTGACAGGATATTTGAATGTGAGATTAGCATTCAATGTTCCCAGGTGGACTAAAAACATGTGACATGAATGTGTTCTCAGTTTTGTGTAGCAGTTAGGATCATGTGTGCACATGAATCTCAGGTTTCAGCTATCATAAATGTGTATTTGAATAGTAGGTTAGCTAGGTATCAAGTGAGTGTGTGTCATCAGGATATAGAGTGTGTGGACATATATATGCATACATGTGTGTGATTTCTGGACATATGTGACAGGGAGGTGTTCACATAATGAAGAATTTTAGGAAAATATAACAGGAATACCCAGCTATGGTTTACATCAGTGCATAAAAGTAATTCTCAGGATCCTTAACAGTGAAACATTGACAGGTAATTAAGAGGACCTGTGTGTGTGGATATGCAGATATGTGACAGTGTTCAGTTGTGTGTAGCAGTAAACTTGTGTTCAGGCAAGCAATATATGTCAACAGTACTAAGAGAGGAACCTATATATGTACAGTGAGGGAAATAATCAGAAAAACAGTATGACTTTATATGGTTCTCAGATTTGGGAAAAAGACAGGAACATGTTCTCAGTAATCCATTACAGTTCATAAAGGATGAATAAAATTCAAGTTATTGGAAGGAAATCAGTAACAGTATTCAGGAATATGAGATCAAACTCAGGTTCAACCCATTAACCGTGTATCATCATTCGATATCAGTTGACAGGAATGAAAGAACTAATTAACAGTAAAATGGAAACCCAGATTTCATTTTATGAAGAGAACAACATTCACATTCTAGTTCCCTAATTAGAACTGAAAACCCACATCAACAATGTATCAGGAAATTGACAGTTAATACAATGCAAGTCCAATATTTGAAACCCAACACATAACATCGATTATTCCACTCAAAAAAAGGACTATTCTGATATGTAAATTAATTAACAGGGGTTAATGACATGTTAGGATGCAATTTAGCAATTAATCACAAATTAAACCATACTTAGATAACAGGAAGCAAAAAGGGGAAACAGTGTACTCACTGATACCTTATGTATCAGTCAACTGAATTTCCCTAAATCCATATTCGATTTCCCAATTCATTTATAACAATTCATGAAGAACACGAAGTAGATAATAATTAGGGTATATCAGTAGGTGATACTCAAACAAAACGGTGTCATAAAATAGGACACACGAGTGTCTAAAATAAGTCACACGTACACACGAGCCTGCACGAGCTCGCGTGACCAGTGCACGTGTCCGCACACACCCGACACGCATTCTTAGGATACGAAACCTCGGGGATGACACGACAGTTACTGCCCCTTGCTTCACGTCCAGCCACGCGTGTCCACGTGTCCTGGATGGCTCGTACGAGCACACGAGTAGCAGGGCATTCCTGTACACGCGTGCGCGGCCGTGTCCAAGGATCCTAAATGACACAAAAATGATACGAGACTCTCTCAGTTACTTAGAAACCCATAGACGACACCAAGACACGACTTCCTATTCAAACACATCTCGAAATATCGATCGAAATGCCCTTTGTGGGATTTCGTTGAACACCTGCGCAGAGCACTGATACGTGTCCGATACGGACACGTACAGGACACGAAAATTGGCAAACCCTATTCCTACAGAACCAGGACACCTAGTGCTAGGTATTAATGCAAGGAAACCCTAATTTTAATTGTAGATTAGAAATATACCTATAGGTGTTCTCTAACACAAAAACTTCTTCAAAGGGGATCTCCAAAAGCCACCCAAATCCTTCAAATTGTCCCAAACCTGTGATGTGACTCTACAAACAGCAGGAGAATAGGGATTAGAACACTATGGAAGAAATCCTAATGAAAATGGAGCCCTATTGATCAAGCTATGAAGAAAAATAAATAAAAGCTCACATATTTCTTAGGAATAATGATGCACTATTGAAAAGAGGCACAAATTTTTAAGGAGACATTATATAGGCAGGGGGGGTCTTGGCTGGCCACTTTAGTTAGGGTTAGGGTTTTTAGGTTTCATCTAAGGGCTAGCAATGAATCAATGCTAATGGGTGGCCTAGAATATAGGGTTCTTTCCTAGTTAAGTTGCAAACCACCCACTTAGCTAAAAATGACTCAAACCACTATTTAATACTAACTAAACTCAATGCGGCTAACTAGGCTAGTTATGGCTAATCTAGGTTAGGTCCAATCTAGGTTAGGCTAACCAAAATCACATGGAAATAAATAAACTAGTATTTAAATCACACCATTCAAATAAATTATTTTAAATTCCAAATAATATATATTTAATTCAAATAATTCAAAAATGACAAAATACCCTCAAACTAAAAATGATAACTAAAATACCCTAATCACATGGCAAGGCTCTAGGGCAGACAGTCTCTACGGTTTCACTAGCTGCACACCAAATCATAAGTCATGATTTAAATAGTTTTAAATTGATTAAAAATCAATAAAAATTATATTATTATTTAAATACCATAATTAAATAAATTAAAATATAAAATTTCAAAATTACCCTCATTTTAGAAACTGGGTGTTATAATCCTGCCCACCTTATAAAAATTTCGTCCTCAAAATTAAGATGATCGCACCCCCTTCTAGGTCAACATAGTTAAGGTCAATCACTAGTCAATTTCTCAACATCCTAGTGCTTGGTCATCAGCTGGTCAACTTCTTAGGACTTTACCTCTGCTAGCTACTTAAGTGTTGGCAACTAGAATTTAGCAAAATAGAACTCTATAATAGGCTAGCTCTTAACTTCCCATTCCTATCAAGTCACCCATAACTAAGTACCTATAAGCTAAGCACACCAATCCCAAATACCACATATATATATGCTCAAGAACAACAACCTATCACATATATCCTAAGTATATCATCTATATATATATGACTGGTCAACCAAGAATTAAAGTAGGCTAAACTCATAAGGGACTGAAACAAAAGCTTAGAATTAGGCTAAGGATGAATGGTCTGAAACATCATTATAGGCAAAAGGGAATGATGCCAAGGGGACTGAAGTTATGAGCTAAAGGATAGGATATTTGGGTCCACTTGTAAAGTCAAAGTGAAAGGAAACCTACATAGTGACTAAAACATGCCTCTAGATCAACTTGGGCTCTCCTCTATATCTGGCTGAAATAACTATATACAGGACAGTGGTCTGAAGAAATGAACCAACTGGTGTACAGGGAATGCAATAGGCAGTATAGTGCAAATGGGTACAGGCTACGTACCAATCAAAATGCATTACATATATATACAAATATATATATTAACCCTCATCACCTCAACTCTACTCAGGGTCTAATAACACACACTCCCTACCACATGCCTATCACTCCAATGAAGGGGTCAGATACTTTAAGGTGTACTGGGACAGAACAGTGAACTGTCCCAAGTGGTGAGTACAGGCCTCTAGTATGCATGATACTAACTCTCCAGATATGCAGAATATGGTAAGGGGTTGATGGTTATATTGGTGAGTCAATAATTAGGGTCTGAACTATGGTCCAGTGAAACCTATGATGCAATATGGTAGGTAATGAAATTTGAGTGCAGTGAACAACCTGAAATAGTATGAACCAAGGGAAGGGGTCTCTAATGAAGGGTCTATACACTGCCTATAAAGGTTTATCAACATGACTGAACTCAACACAAAGAGAACTTAAATAAAATATAAAACTGAACCATATAGGCTAATCAACATGTCAATAATCCTATACAATAATAACCTATAGGCAATAACCAACCCATATCCCATATTCCAATACCCTCTGTAATCTATATGTTTATAGACCTCTCAGTCTTAGGTGAAACTACAACTATACTCAAGGGCAGGCTCTGGTCAAGGGTGCCTCACTGGGAAAATGGTAAGAAAAAATAATAATAATCATAAAGGCTGCAAGACATACTAACATCCTATACGTAACTGGTTTATATTATAAATAACAGGGAATCATGTACAATAGGTTACTATTCTAATACCAATGCTAACTACCATCTCTAGGGTACAGACATCCTACAAGTCGTCATATCATTATACTATGAAGGATCTACCTATGAACAAGCTCTACAAAACTAAATATCCCTACTCCTAAGTTATTTACAACAACAGAAGGGTATGATGTTTAAAACCTTCTCAAGATACACTCTGTTAATCATATGCGTCTGTCCAAAATCATGTTGTCCAGAGTCTTCATCATGCTAGTGAGCAAGGCTACGATAATCACAGAATCCTTGACTAAGGTACGTACCTCTAGGTTGATGGTATTTAAAATTTTCGCATTGCCGCATGCGACGGCAAAAACCTTAAATTCCCATACCCAAAAAATACGTCCAAAATCTGACTACATGTCCTCACTATGCCAACTAACACGACTATCAAAGATTCTAGATCTCATGATTTAGGTAACCTAGCCTATATGATTTTTTTGAAGAAAAACAAACATAACAAAAGAACAACATGACAAAATTAATCAATCAGCAAGGAACAGATGGAATCGGATTTCAAGATAATTATAAGAGACAATTGCGGGAATGGAATCGAGAAGAACGAAACTTGCAGCAAGATCTCTAATGGTCTGTGCATCCTTGACTGTCCTGGCAAAAACTCGCCCTTGCTGGTTTCCTTTGGCCTGTTGCTGATGTTGCATGAACCGCTGCTGCTGAGAGAAATCAAGAATAACGGGAAAAGGTCTCTGTACAGACAGAGGTGCACCTCCAATGTAGCCGAAACGCCAACTTGAGTTAACACAACAGGAGCTGCAGTCTCGAGGCCCTGATGAACAGGACGAGAGGTGGCCAGCCTCTCGATAGTATTCCCCGAACCTGAGCGATGAGATCGTGTCTCCATAACCATCATGAAGACAGATCAAATCAAGAAGTAATTTTTGACAATGAAGCAAAAATTCAAAGGAGGACACTTTATATTCAAGGGAAGTCAATAAGCAATAATTTAGATAAAAGGAATCTGATTAAGAGTTTTCCTAGTGTGATTAAGTACCCTCAAAATTTTCTAATCCTACTGTAGGTTGTAGTGATACTCTAGGTCGAATACTACTACATAAACTCGACCTGCATGGGCCACCACTAAAAACGTGTCACGACCCGCACCCTAGAGTAAGGGCACGAGAAGTGGGTACGTCCAGCCTACGCCGCAGTGTCGGCGATAGAACGCTGTCCCAGGTCACAATAACTAACAATATAATTCTAAGCAGTTTATACTCCCCGAATGGGGGTGACATAGCAGTAAGTAAACTCAATCACAACTAAGGAAGAAGAAGCACGATATGATATGGAACTCAAAGAAAATACAGATGATCAGAAAAGTCTAAGTGTCTAAGATAACATCTCAGCAAACATCCAGAAATACAAGTCTTAACTACTGAATATGAAAGAATATATACATCCCAGATCTCAAAGACAGAATATAAGGTCTAACCACTAGTCTCAAGACAATATAAGTAAGATGAGGCCTATCTAAGCTAGTCTAGGCAATAGAGGTAATGTCATCAGCTAGAGCTGGGTCCTCTTGAGAGTCCAGCTCACAAGTATCGTCTAGGGCTGCCCCGTTGAAGGTATCCACACAGGCCTCCTCCTCGTCCTCTGTAATATTTTCAATATGTCCAGTCAGGACAGGAGCGAGCACAATACATCTCAACAGTTCATAGCAGGTTAGAAAATATAATCATGCAGTAAAGTAAGATACAGGTACTGAAAGAAATACAGTATATAAACAAAGAGAGAACTGTAATAGAAATATCTACTATACATCGAGAACTAACAGTGGCTAGTGAGTCAGAGTACAATATAGACATGTAAATGGCATAGGATGATTCTGATGAGACACTACGGAATGATTCTGATGAGATACTACTTAGGTATTATTCACATGTCCACTTCTACTCCCCCGTACCTCCAATCAATACACAAGGATCCAGCCAGGTTATGTTATAATTCCATACAATGGCCCCCGAAGGGTGGTACATGGTAGTCCCATAAATAGGTATTCTAGGAAGCCTAATAAATAGGAGGATTCAAGGAAGACTCTGTGATCATGAGAGTACATGTCACAAGTGATTCAATGAACCATGAAGCATAGTGATACGCCGTGTAAGTGAAACACACAGAACATGAAGTATCCGATGCTCTTAAAGGATAACATCTCAAGAAGGGATCCATATAGTACCAATCCGTGTAACCAACGTGACAGTATCAAGTAAAGTAATTTAAAGCAGGAAAATAATTCTAAGCAGGATTTAAAATGACTAGAGAATGTACTAGCCTGGTATCTGAGGGTCCAAGGTGAAAGTACTGTCCGAGGAGTGGTGTCTGGCTCCTATTTAGAACAGCACAAGTCACAACAAGTCCAGAATGGTAAAATGAAGTTCTACTATGTACTCTACATGAATCTAGGTCAATCTAGACCAAAGTCAACTCTTGGTCAACTCTGGTCAACCCTAGAAGTCAAACTAGGTCAACTATGGTCAAACTAGGTCTAACAAGTCTAAACTAGTCTAACTAGTCTATTCTAGGCCTAATCAAGACTAACAAGTCTAACTAATCTAACAACACACCAAAGGCCAAATACCATATATGGAATACAAGTATATATATATATCACTATTCACATATACCAAAGAAATGCCTAATCATTAGCTACTACACATATAGAAATTCTATATCCTACTCTACCATTCACACATCACGTTAGATCGTCCAAGGAGTAAGGCAGAGTTGCCGTCACTCTCCCGAGCCTCTACCGTCACCCCCCCAGAATCAAAAATAAACAATTGTACTTTAGATTGCTTTTCCTAGGTTTTGTTCCTAGGCTCTCTTTTATACAAACGAGTTTGTATTGTGAAGTAAAAGTCCAGTCCTCCCATAAAACTATTATGTTCTTTTATAATCAATGGAAAACATATATATATATATATATATATATATATATATATATATATATATATATATATATATATATATATATATATATATATATATATATATATATATATATATACATACATACTCCTAGGAATAGGCCATACCCTAGGAATAGATAATAATGAGTTCTTATTTAGATTTTTGGAGATTATTATATATATAAATGTGCATAGTTAGGTGAATATTTATATATGTATATATATATATATATATACATATATATATATATATATATATAGTATAGAGTAGGTAAAGGAAAAAAAGCCCAGATGAACAGTATCGAAGCACTATTAATCCTCCTGGCCCGACCCGACCTTTTCTTCCCAAGTCAGTAGAACCCCCCCCCCCCCCCCCCCCGTGCCGACTTATACTCATGTAAGTAAGAGAGATCGGGAGTAGGAGAGAAACCCTAACTCGAAACACAGATCACCACCGACCTCGCCTAATACCCTTGCCACCGCAAGCGCTTTCGGACTACCGTACGAGGCGACGGAGACCATCGGAGAGCCAACCTAGTACACAGCCACAACAATACTTGTAGCAACAATAATAGCCATGAAGCCAACATCGAATCGATGGTTCTTCGATAATGTTCGATCGATTGTTGTATCAATTAGATTACTGTAGTTCGTACTAGGTTGCTGGTGAATCTTGGTGCAAACCTCGAAAAAACTTCTGATTTACGAAATAGAAAACAGAGTAAAACTGTCCCAACCCCCTAATTTGGAATGCAAGTATTTGTCGATTCCTCGATAGCTTAGAAAATCTATTTGAAGGCATTTATTGAGAACATATAGGACTTCACAACCTATTTTGTATTTTTGAATTTCATTGATTATATGCAGAGAAAACAGTTTTCAAAATTAAAAATTTATCTATGTAAAAATATTTTATAAATTTTGAAAATCCCTGATACGACGTGCGTCCTGCCAAACCGGGCGACGTGGTCGCGAACCGAAAGCATCAAAAGGTGCGTAATGGCTTCGAGGACGTGTGGGCTTTGACGGAATTCAAATTGGTTGCGTGTGCACGACGAATTTGATGCGTATCCGTCAAAATTCACCGTATCGTCCTCTGTGCAAATTTCCCAATTATTTTGTGCACGTTCGTCAGATCAGGACGAAACTTGCTTCAGGGAGGACCGTATCGTTCTTCTGGTCCTGTATGCCAAGTTTTGTTCGATTCAGAGACAGTTGATCGGATCATCGTTTTACGGGCCCCACGATCCGATTTAACGGGAGATTTTGTGCCCAGCCTACCGGAATCCACAAGTGGACATACCGTTGGGTTCGTATCATCAAAACAAATCCATAGACATGTATTTTGATGACTTTATAGACCGTTGACTCTGGCACGCTTTTTGGTGCAAAGAGGTCCAACGACGGACACTATTTTGGCCTAAAATTATCGCTTTGCCCCTGTGTCCAGAATTAGACTTAAGGACAGGTAATCCTAGCTAATTTGACTATTATGAGAATGTTGGCAATGTTTGTTTCAGCTTTCGTTGACAGTTGTGAGATTTGGACGTTATGGCTTACCAGTTGACTATATTTTGTTGGATCTGCGTGCAACCTCCAGGCAAGTATACCTTGCCGTCCTTAACAGTTTATTTACATGCATATTCTTATTACTATCTTGTTTTACTAGTTGATTTTTTACATGTGATTTTTATATCATGCATGCTAGTATAGATATAGTCCTTGTTCATAGTTAGCTTGTAGTTCATATTGGATCTGTTATCCCGTGTATCTTGACTGGGTCATATCGTGTCGTCACCTGTACTTCGACTGAGTCATATCGTGTCACAGGATGAGTAAGTCATAGCTGAACTTCTATACCTTGTATTCGTGAAGCTAACCTGCGAGTACACACTAGGGGCGAGGGTTAGTAGTTATCTGTTCCACACCTGTGAGTCCACACTAGGGGTGAGGGTGATTCTTGATGCTAGCCTGCGAGTCCACACTAGGGGCGAGGGTTAATAGTTGTTTAAACCTATGATTCCATACTAGTGGCGAGGGTTTGAGTATTCGAATGATCATCCGTTGACATTGTGACATTGTGTTCTCTTGTTCTCCTCCAGTAGTTCATTTATACGTAGTGGTTCTTGTACCCATGTTCATGATCATTCTGTCAGTAGTCAGTTGTCATGATTCTGTCTCTTTCTCTTTTTATACCCTGTTTATATTTTATTGCATGATTAAACTGCTAGATAGGCATGTTTTATGTATCTTGCTATGTCCCCTGAGGACCTGGTGATCTCTTCAGGTTTAGTAATTGCATGGAGTTAGCTAGTAGTTCTGGATGGCGGATGTGATGATACGCTTGCGAGATTCAGGTATCGTTATTAGGTTTATTATCCGCTCATGCTTTCATACCTTATCATGAGATATCCTATTTATTGATTCAGTTTTTTAGACTCTTGTTACTTTCTTTAGAGTCTTATCGGACAAATATGCTAGTGGGCTGCAGACCACAACCCATAGTGTTCATTCATGTTTTGTACACTTATTATGGATTTGAGATATAGAATGTTTTGCCATTATTTGGCAGTTTACCATGCTCTTGACAGCATTTACGTATTCGAGTCGGACTGGAGTCCGCTTGATACGTAGCTGGCTTGCTCACGCTCTCGCATCCGAAAAGCGGGTATGGGTCGTGACACCCCCTTATAGCATAACCTCTGTGTGATGTAGAACTGTAGAAGATAGGTAGAGTATGTGTTGGGGGGAGAGACTAACAAGTTGGTTACCATTTGACTTTCAATTTTTTACTTTGAACTACTGTTGATGAGAATAACAAACTGGTTACCATTATTCACTTGCTTAATGGTTTAAAAAATAGTTTATATAGAGAATAAGCAGTCGTAGGCTATATCCCCACAAGCTAAGAGCATAAAGATATAGCAAAATTTTGAGGTTTTCTGGTATGAGGGGGCAGTGCTCCTAGCCACCTTCTTACATGTGATGAAATAAAGGAATTTTGAGGACAAATGCCATCTTCAATTAGTCATCTAAATTTTGCATATCCAGATTCTTTGATATTTTTACTGGTGTCATTATCATCCTTCAGGGTGATGAGACAAAGATCAACATAATTCTCTAAGCTCCTACCATGATTCCAATGAAGTGATTCTTTGGGAGATCCTGTTAAACTCGTATTATCAGTTTATCTTGGATCCAGTCTTAGAAATCATATAAATTAAGGTATAATTACTGTGACCATGATCAAACTTATGTTAGCTATACAAGTATCTAATATTGGAATAATACATTTAACTATATTTATCTACTAGTCGACCTTTGATCCCAACTGCAGATGTCATCTACATGACCTTTAAGTATCATTTTATATTTCTTTGAAGCACACACATCTAGGGTGGGATTAAACTTCTTTGACGCTATTACCATTAAGACAGTTTGGAACTCGAATCATTATCTCAGAATGGATGTTCTACTGTCAGTAGAGTATCATGCAAAATGCATGGCTGTGCATTTGAGTTAGTGCCATGTTAACACATTACAAATTATTTCTTCATCTTAGTACCTTGCATGACCTAGTATTGCTTGTCAACTCATATGAAATCCCCAGTATTCCATCACCATATCTTATCTATTTATCTCGTTTACTTTCTACGTGGACCAGTCATTTAACAGATAAAGTGGCCTAAACATCAATAAATTGTTAAATTATGTTGAATGCTCACACCAATGGCTACAGACAGTTAGGGTGGCCAAATAGAACCAAATCTGCATGGTATATGTACTCATTACAATAGCTGTAAACTAGAAGCCTATTTTTGTGTTCACAGCCAAGGCTTAGGTCGCCTAGCTAGATTTCAATATTGAATTTTCTTTTTTTCCATGTTACAAGCTTACATTCTCACTACTCAAACTAGAGTTCTTTCAGCTTCTTGCTGGATTCTCAAAGAGGTCAGGAAAAATTCTTTCTCCTACAACGACTTTTTAATCCTTTTCAGGAACACAAACCTAGCATCAGAACTTAATAAAGATCGGTGACTCATTTCCTAAAAATAAAGCTCTTCATATTTTAATCCAGTAAATTGACACCAAGTGTCACGCCCCGATTCCGTAGAATCGATAGTCGTCCCCCAGGTATGATGTCGAGCAAACCTAAGTTGCGATCGCACAAGGCATAATTATAAAGTTATAAGAAACACAAGCATCTAATAGAGTACGCAGATAAATTGAACATCATATTGAGACAGAAGAAAACTTTTCTTTTTATTGATAATAGACATCATTTACAAGACTCTATTACAATCATTGCCACATGGGGTCAAAATATAACTCGATTACAAAATGAACATTGATGAGATAGTCGTTCCATACATTACATCCCTCTATTTATGATAAAATAGTACAACCACCTGCTATCGAGGGAAGTCGAGACATATTTCTTGGACTTAATATGGAGTCTTCAAAAGAGCAGCTTCAAGCTTTGGCTTCAAAATGTTCTAAGCGTCACCTTGAGTTATGTGGCACACTCTTGATGATCTAAAGTACCTGTGGAGAGTGAGGATCAGTACATTGCATGTTGTACTGGCAAGTGGCTAATTATATACCATGCTCTTATTTGGTTCAAGAATTTGTTGCCTTAACTTGTGATCTTTCTAGCCATCTAATGAATTTCAAACAAGCAGATGATAGGCATAATGTAATTTATACTAGAACTTACCCACGGCAGAGCGTGCCGTGCAATATGAGAATTACCATATTCTCCTCTGTCAATTGTTATCATTTAGTGTGTATAGTTGTATATGTGAAGGTCACTGGCATCACAAGCCATTTTGGACTATAGCTGGGTTAGACGGCGACCAATTCAGCACGAGTAGCAAGCTTCGCTGCAAGTTCTCCGAATAACCATATTTTGCTTTCATTGAGCTCAGCTATCTTTTGCTTCCTTCTAGGCCGAATCGATCCCATGTCTCGGGGTATCGATCGAGGAAGCCGTTCCTTGTGCATAACTTGTCCATGACCGTGCTAGGTTAGACTAGTTATTCAAGCATGATATTTAGTTCATGAGAAACATAGCCATTTTCATCGTTGCTTTTCTGTGTTATATATGATGATAGTTATTCAATGATTCAAAACTTTGCTTATTTTAGTTTTATAATCAGGCATAACAAGTTAAGCATGCAACATTTTCTTAGCATAATAATTTTATAGCGTGTATACGTGATGAATTGTCCAACCGTTCATTGAAATCTAAGCATTCGTGACCTTTGCATAACCATCTACCATTCTATCGATTGATTTGTGGTTGAAGAAGGTCAAGAGAAAGAAGGGTCCAGCTACTCACTTTGATTGTTTATTTGAGGCAAAAGACCTGTTGGCTGTACTAGATAGCACCTACGCGATCACCTGAAATCGCATAAGGATTAGAATAATGTATCATTCAAAGAGTTTGGATATGAATTCGAAGTTCAAAAATGTATGCCATGAAAACCATCGAAAACATTAATGAAAACGCATTCACGAAAAACCAAAGCCAAAGGGTAAGTACGACATAAAAAACAGAGCAACGGGAGGTCTCTCCCGACTCATTCGTAGAGTCTATCCTCGAGGCGCAACCCGCTGAATATAGGACTTGATTCCGATGAAGCCTTTCCATAATGAGAAAAGGATCTTAATTCAATCATTTACGTTCGATCGATTCAATCGATCCCGATCTATCGGTTTCGATTGAGTCGATAGCGACAGTGTTCCTTTCTCATGCACCCTGTGGACGAAAATGGGGATGATGTATGGACGGAGCACTTCATCTTAACCAACTAAGAAAATGTTTCATCCTTAAAACTTAAGAAGAGAACCTACCGCTAGGAAAACAGCGAAGGAAATTTCTCCTTCATTTCAGACTCAAGCTCCCAGGTCGACTCTTCGACCGCATGATTCTTCCAGTACACGCGAAAGAGAGGGATGATACGATTTTGAAGCAGTTTATCTTTGCACTTCAAGATTTGCACAGGCACTTCTACATATGATAAGTCTTTCTGTAGATTCAGCTGACTAAAATCTACCACATGGCTCAAATCATGTACATACTTCTGCAACTAAGAGACGTGGAATACGTCGTGCACATCCGACAGTGCTGGTGGCAATGCAATCTGGCAAGCTACTGGGGCGACTCGCTTCAATATCTCTAAAGGACTGACAAATCTTGGGCTCAACTTTTTTTAACTCCAAATCTCGTGATTCCTCGCATAAGCGTTACTTTCAGAAACACGTGATTGCCTTCCAGGAATTCAAGGGGTCATCGATGAGTGTCGGCATAGCTTTTCTGCTGACTTTGTGCTATCTTCAATCGCTTCCGTATCAACTTTACTTTTTGTACAGTCTGTTCCACAAGTTCTGGTCCAAGTATTTGTTGTTCCCCGACTTCATCCCAGCAAATGGGTGATCTGTACTTCCGGTCGTACAAAGCTTTATACGGTGCCATTTGGATGCTGGACTAATAGCTGTTGTTATATGCAAATTTAGACAATGGTAGATGCACGTCCCAATATGAGTTCAAGTCGATCGCATAGAGTCGTAACATGTCTTCGAGAATCTGATTCATCCGCTCTGTTTGGCCATCGCTCTGAGGATAATAAGCTGAGTTGAACTTCAACTTGCTCCCCAATGCTGACTGAAGACTACACTAGAAGTGTGACATGAATCGTCCATCCTGATCTAAGACGATAGATATTGGGACCCCATGTAGTCGAACTATTTTATCAAGATAGATCTGAGCATGGCGATCGATGCTCCAAATGAATTTAATAGCAATGAAGTATGCTGACTTGGTTAGTCGATTGACGATAACCCAGACGACATCGTTTCCTCGGGGCGTCTTCGGCAGTCCAACAACGAAGTCCATAGTGACATGATCCTATTTCCATTAAAGAATGGCAAGGTTGTGTTGCCCGATCTCTGGTACTCAGCTTTAACCTGCTGACAGGCCATACATTGCAACATGAAGAGTGCCACATCCCTCGTCATGTCGTGCCACCAAAAGATAATACGGAGGTCCTTATACATCTTGGTGCTCCCAGGATATAAGAAATATTTTGCATAATGCGCTTCCAACATTATCTTCTTTCTGAGTTCTGGATTATCCAAGACACATAGCCTGCCCTTCACTCACAACGTTCCTGACTCATCCTCTACAAAGTCAGACGTCTTCCCTGTTGATATCAGCTTTCGCATCTTCTCCAGTTATGGATCATCCTTCTGGGTAGACTTGATCTTTTCCGATAGGCTTGGGTCTAGCCGCAATGGTGCTAGTTGTACGTCCATGAATCGAACCCGGAGTTTTATGCCAATTTCTTCCAAACCGTGCAGTAGTCGATTGTTGATGGATAGTGAAGCTATGTATTTTCGATTCAGCGCATCCGCCACAACATTTCCTTTGCCCGACGTGTAGTCGATCGATAAGTCGTAGTCTTTAATTAGTTCAATCCATCGCCTCTGTCACAAATTTAGTTATTTTTTGGTGAAGAGATACTTGAGGATCTTGTGGTCCATATAAATCCTGCATGCCACACCATAAAGATAGTGGTGCCACAGTTTCACCGTAAACACAACTACCGCTAATTCTAGGTCATGAGTGGGATAGTTCTTCTCATGCAGCTTTACCTGTCTGGAAGCAAAAGATATCACCTTATCCTGCTGTATGAGCACACACCACAAGCCATTGCCTGAAGCGTCGTTGAATATTTGAAATCCCTCAGTTCAGGAAGAGCGAGTATCGGGGCTGAAACGAACCATTGTTTTAGCTCATGGAAAGAAGTTTCACATTCGTCGGACCACTCGAACGTGACTCCTTTTTAGGTGAGGCGAGACAACGGCGATGCAATCTTCGTGAAGTCTTTCATGAAGGATCTATAGTATCCCGCCAAGCCGAGGAAGCTTCAAATTTCATTGACTGATACGGACCTTCTCCAATCAATAACTGTTTCGACTTTCTTCGGATCAACTGAAATGCCTCCAGCGGAGATGATGTGCCCAAAGAATGACACGTTGTCTAGCCAGAACTCGTATTTGCTTCCCTTCGTAAACAACTAATTTTTTTGGAGGGTCTGGAGTACGGTCCGTACATATTCTGCATGTTGTGCTCGATCCTTCGAGTAGACGAGGATGTCGTCTATAAAGACTACCATGAATTTGTTGAGGAATGGATGATACACCCGATTTATTAGATCCATGAAGGCGTCAGGAGTATTTGTTAGGCCGAATAGCATTACCAAGAACTCATAGTGGCCGTAGTGAGTGCAAAAGCCAGACTTTGGCACGTCATCTGGCTTGATCTTGAGTAGATGGTAACCCGATCGAAGGTAAGTCTTCGAAAACACCGTAGCACCTTGGAGCTGATCGAACAAATCGTCGAAGCGGGGCAGGGGGTATTTGTTTCGGACGGTAGCTTTGTTCAATTCTCGGTAGTCGATACAGAGCCGCATTGACCCATCCTTCTTCATGACGAACAGCACAGGCACACCCCATGGTGGGATGAGACTTGAGTTGTATGTATCGAGAAGTCAATAATTCGATGGAATGGAATTGACTACTCATGACGGGAACGTTGGATAGGTGTCTAAAACTAGGTTGCTGGATTAGCATAGAATGTAGCATAGAATTGTACTTTTGGGTTCGGGTAATCGATAGTGGGTGACTTCGGATTTTATCATTTAGAAAAGATGAATTGCCTCGGTGAGAAATATCGTTGGATTCGGAAAGGAATAGAATTGCATTATAGTTGTTGTGAACTCTTAGTATGGTTGGCTCTATGTTAGACCATTGGCTCGAATATGAGAATATGGTGGTTGGATAAGGAACATATTCGAGTTGTCCCTGATGTTAAGTATTGTGGCTTGAAGGATAGCGACTGTGGCGAGCGAACGAAATAATAAGTCAATTGAAATAATTAAGTCAGATTTGAGAGAGAGAGTTGCACGGTGGCTTATCGAATCGCACTATTACGAAAGTTGGCTGAAGTACATATGTTTTGGGGACGCCTAAAGTTTGTGTATGGATCTAACCGATGTGATAGGCTTCGATAAGATATCATTATTGGAAGAGCTTATCTAATCGTAATAGCACGGACTTTGGCTGAAATGCATATATTTTGGGGACGACTAAGATATGTGTACGATCCCAAAGGAAGTGGTAAGCTGCGACAAAAAAAAAATGCTAGGGGAATGTTGGTGAATCAATAATAAGTTGCGAGTATTTTGGAAAAAAGAAAGACGGATTGAATCATCGATGAATTAAGTGGTACAATTGGATAACAATCTTGAGATTTTCTAGAGTGTCGAATCGGAATATTGAATAGAAGCTGAATGATGAATTTATTGTGACTAGTGAGTTAGTATAATGAGTTGTTCCCTTAAGTTTCGAGGACAAAACGTTTTATGAGTGGTATATTATTTAATGCCCCGCTCTGCACGAGGTATTTGGTTGGCTTGTTGGATGCGATCAGAATGTTGGACCGTGACTTGGGTTAAAAATTAGAAGAATTGAGACTGATGCAGTTGCCCTTAGATGGCTAGACAGAATGGGTATTGGAACGTGGCTCGCTGGTGGAGTTACGCTTAATGGAAATATATGCCATCGGAGCAAGAAGACCCTTTTTACAAGTGAGTGAAACTATCCTCCCTCCTCCCTATGCCTTCATGCTTAATAAAATAGAGTATTGCGATGCTATGATTTGCCCCTAAATGTCCCATGTTTTAGTTGCTAGATTATAGAGATGCTTATGTTACATAATATTAAAATGAACAACCCATGAACATTGAACTGCTGAACAAATCACACTTGAACTGCTAATCTGAATTAATGCCATGAAATGAATCGATAATGTCCATTATGCTCAATGCTACTAAAACAAATGTATCACTTGATCAATGAGATGATTTGTGAATGATAGAATAAGAAATAAACTAGCTATGCTATTGACCCAATGAACTGAATGAAACACCGAATCATGTACACTCTGTATAACTGTTCTAAATAAATAAGATGCTGCATGTTTTTTTATAAGCAATGAACTGAATAATAATTGTCACAGCGAAATGAATGAAAAGTTGTTTGTCCCTTTAAAATGAATAAAATATTGTTTGTTCCTCGTTGAGAGGAATGCTATAAGAAATGTTACAATGAATCAATAAATGAGGAATGATGAGGCTTGGGATCATGGAGATCACCAAGTGGAATGATGGTAATGATGGAATGATTAGTCGTTGAACACGGCTCAGAATTGAGATGAGATGTTGAACTGTTGGCTTTACTTACTTTCAGTTGTTTTACAATGCACTTGTGTTTATAGAGTCGACGCGCATTCGCATGGTCATGGACGTACTTGAACAAGTCTGAGTAAGTTTCTTCAAATGGTACCTGGGGCGCTGGGACCGATTCGACCCAGAAGGAAACATTGGTTGTGCTATGGTGGCAAGAGGTATTACGGAACATTCGGCTAGGCTTGTAAACTACCCTAGAATGGTCCGTCGTAATACCCATTGGAAAGTCATTTATGGTACAGTTTCACCAACGACAATGTAGTCATGATGCATGCTAACGAATGTTTTGTGCAGACAGAATAAGTATATCATATTATCTTGTATCTTTATGCAGATGCGAAGGAGTTGGCTATCGATAAGAAATTACTTAAATTTGATACGGTTATTTACATGTTAAATTCAACTTGATTGCTTAACATGTTAATACCAACGATGATAAGATGTTGCCTTTTTTAATATTGCCATAACCTATTGAATGATAACACCAAGTATGCTAAACGATGCCTTCTAGGAATAATACCATAACATGCTCAGCGTGTTAACTCAATGTTGCTTAGATGATGCCTTACACGAAGAAATGCTATATCGTGCTATAACATGTTTACTTACTTCAATAAATTCTGCTCAAGAACTGTAAACTGAAGCTAGGCCCCAACTAGGAAGATTACTCTAATGAATGCTTCCTAAAATTGACCACTTACTGTCGGTTTAGGCGAGTGGGTTGGATTCTACTCGCCAATACATAGATGATATACTGACCCACGTTATGGGTACTCTTTTTAGGTGCTTATGCTTGAGAACTTCTGTACACAAAGATTGGCTCGATCGGTCCCACGACATCGAAGATTTGTTTGGCATACAGAAGCCCTCCTTCTAATGAGATGTCTTCTTCTGTCTATAATGGGCACAATGTATGGAACATTGTAATCAGTTGTATCAGTGAGTTGTAAGTCAAGTCGGTATATCGAGTTGTAATCCAATGTATCAAAGTATCAAATGTAAGCTTTGTGGCAATTGTTTAGTTGGCTATCAATGTAAAGTGAAATGTGTTATAAGCCTTGCATTCCATTACAAGTCTTGTACTATACTTTAATTATCAATAAAGAGAATACATTTCTATATATCTCTGTGTGACATCAAGTTATCTACTTTTCTCTACTACTATAAATCTGTGATGTGTTTCTATTCGATAAGAAGGAATATCCTCATTAGCTTCAATGTGTCTGCTTCTGCCAGTGTGATGTGTTTTTATTTAAAGATTATCAATTATGTACCATCTTTGCCTTGTCCAAGTGCAATATCAGGCTTGTTCGACATCACGCCCAAGCGAGGACGAATGATTCGACGCAAATTAAAGCGAGGACGAACGATTCTCTGAATCCGGGCGTGAAAAATTGGTATCAAAGCACGGCTTTACATCCTTGGACTCTTCTTTGATTCGCTTCAAATCAAAGTTGCATCTGCGATTAACCAAAGCTTCTTCCACGAGTAATCAACGTTGCTTCCACGATTAAATAAAAGATTGCTTCCACGATTATGTTGTTGCTATTCCTGTAATCATTTAAGTTGTTCGTATCTGAAAGCTTATTGACCCTCTTGGCTGCTCACTGAATGTTCTATACAATAAGTCTAAATACATTGTGATGTCCATTAATGCTTGAATGTTGTTGGTTTGGACAATAATGACCCAACAATGACTCAATGCCATAGTATGATATTTTGTGATTGATGTTCAAAATGTAGGAATAGAGAAAAGCTGCCATGTGTGCTTTTGAAACTTGTTGAGAATTGCATGTGATGTTGGAAAAGAATAGTAAATGAATTTAATTAATGTTTGAGTTCAACAGAGTTGTTGAGTTGACTCATGTGTGGTAGCCTTGTAACTTGAGACCTTAAGATGTCGACTTTTAGTTGTAATCAATTAGATCATGAATGTCCGGAATATACTTGAGTTGGTATTGTTTAAGGGATAGCTTCGTTTCTGAGTGGTATATTGCCTCTACCACTTCAGAATGAGATGTATTGTAACCCTTTCCATCGGATTGTAATGTGTTTATCTGTCAACCTTGGGTGGTATTGAGACTTAGCTGGGAGTCATGCCTTGTCACTAGATGACTTGAGTGTCCCTTGACGGCGATGTTATGCTGGGTAGCAAGAATGTCGAAAAGTGAACGAGTGTTATGGTTGGGAATTGCTCAGTTTGACAATGTCCCAGACTAGTCGGATGATATTAATGCTGTGGGTAATAGATTTGGCTATGAGTATGATGTGGCTTAGAACGTTGAACGATAGTTACGATTAGTTGGATGGGAATTATGTGTGGCTATTACAAGTTGGTTGCTAAATTGAAAGTTTTGGAAATATTGTCGGTGACTCGAATAAATATTGAAAATTTGTGCTATAACCCTAATGTGAAAGAAGATGTTACTTATCTTGATGGCCGAAGGATAGAATCAAAAAAGTTGAGTTTGTGCTTGCCGAGATTGATAGTCATTGCATGAGTACATGTATGCTGAAGAATTAAAGTGTATCCTAGAAGTAACAAGTAGTAACCCTGAATATTCGTGTTGCATAGAGAATGGTTAATTGATACATGAATTGTCAGATTGAATGGAATGAACTAGTCGACTCTTGCGGTATGAGTTGTTAAGAATGTCCGTACGAGATTTTGATGGCTTGGAAATGAATGGGATTAAGAACCACGAAATATGTTAGATAGTACCGGTAGATGTGTGATAGTATAGACAGTTATCAATTGGGATATCGATTGCTTGCTTATGACTTAGTAGTATGACTTTGTCATACAGACCGAATAGTATGATTCCATAGTTCTATTGAAACTATCGGAATCGATGACCCTTGAATAGTTAGCCTCAGTATATATATAGATCCGTGTTGGTACAAAAGAATTAGAATATAAATTGAATCGTTGGGAATTTACTTGATGGATTATTAGACCGTTGGGAATAGTATGTTGGACTGGGAATTAGACCGTAATATTACTAGATCGTTCTTAGTCGATTGTTGGGTAAGTCTAGAATGAGCCTCTGTGGAATTAGCTCCTTGAGGATGACCCAGGATAGATAGACATGACCCTAGCGACCGTGTGCTACATAACTAATTGTCGACATAGTCGGCAATGACAATTAGTCGTTCAGATTGAATTGATACCCATAGGTTTGGGTAGAGTTGCTGGGAACTGTCGGTTGACTTGTTGGCCTAAGAATAAGAAATTAGTATGATCTCTAGTAGCCGTCCACTCTAGGGAAGTCACCAAGTGAATAGGTTTAGCTGTCGGTATAGCTAGTCTTAGAGACTTAACCGAATAATAGGATGACCGACGACTAATAGGATAAACTTTTGGTATTGAACAAGAGATGGTGATGAGTATGACCAAAGAAAGTATATGTTATAAGTATATGCTTCAACATGAACCTTAGAGATGTTTGACCCTTATGAAGTAATATGTTGGCCTTAGCGGGAATTAGAATCGTGGGATGAGACTCGAGTTGTATGTATTGAGAAGTCAATAATTCCTTGGAATGGAATTGACTGCTCAAGATGGGAATGTTGGATCAGTGTCTAAAATCGGGTAGCTGGATTAGCATAGAATGTTGCATAAAATTATACTTTTGGGTTCGAGTAATCGATAGTGGGTGACTTTGGATTTCATCTTTTAGAAAAGATTAATTGCCTCGGCGAGAAATATTGTTGGATTCAGAAAGGAATACAATTGCATTTTGGTTGTTGTGAACATTTATTATGGTTGGCTCTAAGTCAGACCATTGGCTCGAATATGAGAATATGGTGCTTAGATAAGGAACGTATTTGAGTTGTCCCTGATGTTAAGTATTGTGGCTTGAAGGATAGCGATTGTGGCGAGCGAACGAAATAATAAGTCAATTAAAATGATGCTAAATCGGATTTGGGAAAGAGAGTTGCATTGTGGCCTATCGAATCGTACTATCACTAAAGTTGGCTGAAGTACATATGTTTTGGGGACGCCTAAAGTACGTGTATGGATCTAACCGATGAGATAGGCTACAATAATATATCATTGTTGGAAGAGCTTATCTAATCGTACTGGCACAAACTTTGCCTGAAAGACATATATTTTGGGGATGCCTAAGATATGTGTACGAATCCAAACGAAGTGGTAAGCTGTGACAAAGATAATAATGCTGGGGGAATGTTGGTGAATCAATAATAAGTTGCGAGTATTTTGGAAAAGAGAAAGACGGATTGAATCATCGATGAATTAAGTAGTACAATTGGATAACAATCTTGAGATTTTCTAGAGTATAGAATCAGAATATTGAATAGAAGCTGAATGATGAATTTGTTGTGACTAGTGAGTTAGTAGAATGAGTTGTTCCCTTAAGTTTAGAGGACGAAACTTTTTATGAGTGGTATATTATGTAATGTCCCGCTTCGTACGAGACATTTGGTTGGCTTGTTGAATGCGATCAGAATATTGGACCGTGACTTGTGTTGGAAATCAGAAGAATTGAAACTGATGCAGTCCCTCTTAGCTGTCTAGATGGAATGGGTATTAGAACGTGGCTCACTGATGGAGCTACGCTTAGTGGAAATGTGTGCAATCGGAACAAGAAGACCCTTTATGCAAGTGAGTGGAACTGTCCTCCCAATGCCTTTAGGCTTAATAAAATAGAGTATTGCGATACAATGATTTGCCCCTAAATGTCCCATGTTTTAGTTGTTGGATAATAGAGATGCTTATGTTGCATAATTTTGAAATGAACAACACATGAACATTGAACTGTTTAATAAATCACCCTTGAACTGCCATTGTGAATTGACACCATGAAATGAATCGATAATGTCCCTTCTGCTTAATGTTGTTGAAACAAATGTATCACTTGATCAATGAGATGATTTATGAATGATATAATGAGAAATGAACTGGCTATGCTATTGACCCAGTGAACTGAATGAAACAACGAATCATGTACACTCTATATACTGTTGTAAAGAAATGAGATGCTGCCTGTTTTCTTATAAGCAATGAACTGAATAATAATTGTCCCAACAAAATGAATAAAAAGCTGATTGTCCTTTTAAAATGAATGGAATGTTGTTTGTTCCTCGTTGAGAGGAATGCAATGAGAAGTATTGCAATGAATCAATGAATGAGGAATGATGAGGCTTGGGATTATAGAGATCACCAAGTAGAATGATGGTAATGATGGAATGATTAGTCGTTGAACACGGCTCGGAATTGAGATGAGATGTTGAACTATTGGCTTTGCTTACTTTTAGTTGTTTTACTATGCACATGTGTTTATCGAGTTGACACGCATTCGCATGGTCATGGACGTACTTGTACAAGTCTGAGTAAGTTTCCTCGAACGGTACCAGGGGCGCTGGAACCGATTCGACCCAGGAGGAAACATTAGTCGTGCTATGGTGGCATGAAGTATTACGGGACATTCGACTAGGCTTGTAACCTACCCTAGAATGGTACGTCATAATACCCGTTGGAAAGTCCTTTATGGTGTAGTTTCACCAACGACCATGTAGTCAGGATGCATGCTAACGAATGTTTTATGTAGACAGAGTAAGTATATCATATTATCATGTATTTTTATGCAGGTGCGAGAGAGTTGGCTATCGGTAAGAAATCACTTAAATGTGATACGGTTATTTACATGTTAAATTCAACTTGATTGCGAAACATGTTAATACCAACGATGATGATGTTGCCTTTTTGAATATTGCCATAACCTATTGAACGATAACACCAAGTATGTTAAACGATGCCTTCCAAGAATATTTCCATAACATGCTCAGCGTGTTAACTCAATGTTGCTTAGATGATGCCTTACACAAAGAAATGCTATATCATGCTATAACATATTTACTTACTTCAATGAATTCTACTCAAGAACTGTAAACTGAAGCTAGGCCCCAACTAGAAAGATTACTCTAATGAATGCTTGCAAAAATTGATCACTTAGTGTCGGTTTAGGCGAGTGGGATGGATTCTGCTCGCCAGTACATAGATGATGTACGGACCCACGTTGTGGGCACTCTTTTTAGGTGCTTGTGCTTGGGAACTTCTGTACACTAAGATTGGCTCGATCGGTCCCGCGGTATCAAAGATTTATTGGTAATTTAGAAGCTCTCCTTCTAATGAGATGATGTCTTCTGTCTATAAAGGGCATAATATATGGAACATTGTAATCACTTGTATCAGTGAGTTGTAAGCCAAGTCGGTATACCGAGTTGTAATCCAATGTAACAAAGTATCAAATGTAAGCTTTGTGGTAATTATTTAGTTGGCTATCAATGTAAAGTGAAATGTGTTATAAGCCTTCCATTCCATTACAAGTCTTGTACTATACTTCAATTATCAATAAAGAGAATACATTTCTATATATCTTTGTGTGACTTCAAGTTATCTGCTTATCTCCGCTGTTATAAATCATTAATTTGTTTCTATTCGATAAGAAGGAATGTCCTCATTAGCTTTAATGTGTCTGCTTCTGCCACTGTGATATGTTCTTATTTGAAGATTATCAATTATATACCGTCTTTGCCTTGTATAAGTGCAATACCAGACTTGTACGGCATCACGCCGAAGGGAGGACGAATGATTCGGCACGAATCAAAGCGAGGACGAACGATTCTCCGAATCGGGGTGTGACAAATTGGGATCAAAGCACGGCTTTACGTCCTTGGACTCTTTTTTGATTTGCTTCAAATCAAAGTTTCATCTGCGATTAACCAAAGCTGCTTCCGCGAGTAATCAACGTTACTCCTGCAATTAAATCAAAGATTGCTTCCACGATTATGTTGTTGTTGTTCCTGTAATCATTCAAGTTGTTCGTATCTGAACGTTTGTTGACCCTCTTGGCTGCTCACTAGGTTTTCCATACAATAAGTCTAAATACATTGTTATGCCCATGAATGCTAGAATGTTGTTGGTTTGGACACTAATGACCCAACAATGACTCGATGCCATAGTATGCTATTTTGTGATTGATGTTTCAAAATGTGGGAATTCATAAAAGTTGTCGTGTGTGCTTTTGGAACTTGTTGAGAATTACATGTGATGTTGGAAAAGAATAGTGAATGAAACAATTAATGTTTGAGTTCAACAGAGTTGATGAGTTGACTCATGTTTGGTAGCCTTGTGACTTGGGACCCTAAGATGTCAGCTTTATGTTATGATCAATTAGATCACGAATGTCCGAAATATACTTGAGTTGGTATTGTTTTGGGATGTCTTCGTTTCTTAGTAGTATATTGCCTCTACCACTTCAGAATGATATGTATCGTGACCCTTTCCATCGGATAGCAATGTGTTTATCTGTCAACCTTGGGTGGTATTGAGACTTAGCTGGGAGTCATGCCTTGTCACTAGATGACTTGAGTGTCCCTTGACGGCAACGTTATACTGGGTAGCGAGAATGTCGAAAAGTGAATGAGTGTTATGGTTCGGAATTGCTCAGTTTAACAATGTCCCATACTAATCGGATGATAGTTATGATGTGGGTAATAGATTTGGCAATGAGTATGATCTGGCTTAGAATGTTGAACGATAGTTACGATTAGTTGGATGGGAATTATGTGTGGCTATTATAAGTTGGTAGTTAAATTGAAAGTTTTGGAAATATTGTCGATGACTCGAATAAATATTGGAAATCTGTGCTATGACCCTAATGTCCAATAAGATGTTACTCATCTTGATTGCCGAAGGATAGAATCAGTAAAGGTTGAGTTTGTGCTTGCCGAGATTGATAGTCGTTGTATGAGTACATGTATGCTGAGGAATTAAAGTATATCCCAGAAAAAACAAGTAGTGACCATGAATATTTGCGTCACTACAAGAAAAAAGACGACTCTTGGCGGTTTATAAGTTGACGATCGTCGAAAACCGTCAACAATAGTGATTATCTTGACGATTTTGGCTTAGTCAAGAGAAGACAAGTTTTATGTTAATTTAACAAATTTTTACTATATAAGTTGATGGTTTTAGATGATCCGTCAAGAAATACAAAAAAAATTATTGACGGATTGGTGACAATCGTCAATTGATGTACGTGCAAAAAAATTGGCAAAATTTTTTGGCTGCCATTATAGTAATTTTAAAAAATTTTATATCTCTTGACAGGTGTGGTTCTTTTTTATTGAGAGGAGCAGCCCGATCTTAAAAAAATCTTCTAAAAAACAACTCTCCTCTCCTTGCCTCTCTTTCTCTTCTTCTCTTCTTCTGGAAAGGAGCAGCCCGATCTGCCATATCTCTACCACGATGGTGACTCTGATCCGCCATGTCGCTGACTCACCTCTTCTTCTCTTCTCCTAGAGTACCAAAGGTGAAATTCTAACACTAATTTCTTTCTTTAAAGGTGAAACCCTAATGGGAATTGTAGCTCAGGTCACTCCAAAAGTTAAAAATTTGAGGTGGAATAGAGCCTTAACCCTAACCCTAGTCTTCCTCTCTATTCAATTTACTCACACTTAGGGTTTTGTTTTTATGGCGAATTAGGAAATTTGAAAGGATGGAGGTGGCAGAGAGGTTCACGTACTACGGGATCTCCTTCAACATGATCACCTACCTCACTAGACCCCTCGGCGAGCCCACCACCGCCGTAGTCAACACATGGTCTGGCGTCGCGTCATGACCCCGCCCTTCGGTATGTTCATCATGATCTCGTACCTAGGGCGGTACCGGACCATCATGATCGCCTCCCTCCTCTACATACTGGTTCGATTTTTTTTTCTTCCTCCTTGTGCTTGCTCTATTTCGAAGTTCCATAATTTTACGATGTTCTATAGCTCAATCAATACAGAGACACACTATATGTTAGGGAAATGATAGCTTGCATCTCCCTTAGTCGTTATTGTTTGTGGTGATCACAACACTAAATTTAGGACTAGACAATTGGTGGAAATGAGACTAAATTTTAGAAGAACTAGAGGCTGTTGCTAGATCTAGTTTTTTTAAAAAAAATTAGGTTACTAATATGCATCTAGCGTATATTTTTTGTTATTGGATTTTTGAACAAGCTGTTAGAATAAATTCTCAACTCTGTATTTAGACTCTGAAATTAAAATATAAAATAATAATTTATCAAAGAGGGTGTTTGCCGACGAGCGATCGAAATAAGAGGTTATTTCTTTATACTTCCAAAATATTTATTCTACTCCATTGTCATATAATGATAAACTCGTTTCATAGGAATAATATATATCTTCATTGCTACGTTCATAATTATATTTCAATTTCATTTTTAAAGTTTAAGTTTCAATATGCTATATTGCATTAAGCCAATTTTTTATGTATTGTGCTTGGTTACAATGACCATACCTATTAATATCAGCATCATCATCAAATTAAAGAATAAGTTTGTGTATAGTTTTGTACAAGTAATTTTTTCCTGACATTAAAATTTGGTACCCATATCAACGTTCTGTCAAAGATTGACCTCATTTAGAGATATAGGAAACTAGGTATTGTTAACCTGTTGTTTCTATGTGGTGATGCATTTGGTTTTGCTGTAGTACACTCGCTTTTCAATGTTTCTACATATGGCAACCTACAACCTGGACTTTTATACTGAAGTTCAAGATTTGTCCTATCTGCAGAACCATCTTGATCAAGATCCTCACTCAACCAAGTACATGTGCTAGTGAAAACTTGACCACCTAAAGGCATCTGTAACATCTTATTTCATGAAGTTACTAATCATAGTTCCTCTTTTACTGGGGCTCGATATAATCTCTTTGTTCTTCAAAATTGATTATATATGTGGACGATGTTATTTTGGTAATTTCTCTAGATATACACATTGATATAGCCTCATATGCATTAATTGCACTATTCTGATGGTCCTTATTATGAGATATGAGTTTATTAGATTTCCCCAATTGACACTGGTGTCAAAATGCTGGAAGGAGAATTGCACCTAATATAACTTTTTCCTTTAACTATCAAACTTTGCTGAAGGGTGGATGTACTATTATATTTGCCACTTTTTCACTCAAAATATAGTTAGTATGTTGCTATTTGACACAAAGTTTGGTCTTTTGAGTTGGTGTAACTAGAATGTCGAGACACGAAGTTCTAGGAGGATTTTAGGGTGAATCTTGTAAGTTTGTCTGTTACATAGCATGTTGGTAAAGAGTTTGTCTATGGAAGCATTTAGAGCATCAACTGTCGAAATATTTTACATATAAGCAGTAGAAACTATATTTTTCTAGTAGAAACATTAAATATTATAAGTTGAAAGTAGTTGAAAGTATATTTTTGGTTGTCTTGCATTATATAACTTGTTAAGTTTTGCATTAATTTCTGTACTTGGATTGAAGTTCATTTTGTTCATGTAGGTTGGATCATTTTAACATCAGCCACTTAGTTATTCTCTCATGTTTTGTTAAATATGGTAAGTTTCTTTGAACATGTACCTGGTTCTGCTAGTGACTCTACATCATAGTTATTATTGGTTGGATTCTGGCCGCGCTCACATTTTTATGGCTGTTACAAGGGAAGCAGTGTCTTAAGGACACTTGAATATGGATGAAGAATATGAAGAAATGTTGAGGTACGACTCTTGAGGATTTATGATTTAACTTTACTACGTGTTTTGGATCTCTTAAAGGACAATTAGTTAACAAAAAATAAATTATGGTCAGGCTACCGGGGAAGATTACTCTGTTGAACCTGCAGATAGCAGGAGGCCCTTCGTGCTCTTCTTCATTTGGTGCTCTCAAGGTCTGGTCCTCTTTTTTTTCTTAATCACATTCGTCATTATGTGTACAACAACAATGAAGCCTAATTGATATTTCAATGAACTGTTTCTCCTTTATATGAAATTTAGCTTAGTATACATTTTTGGCTGGCTAAGGCCTTTCCCTTTGAATATTTATTTGAGTCGTATTTCATCTAAAGTCTCTTTTTTATGCTCTCCATAGCTTTGTCAATGAATTCTTCGTTCTTTTTATGAAGTTTAGCTTAGTATCTCTTGGTGCCTATGGATATGGAAATATAAATAAATGACCGAATTTGGATACGGTTTCATGTTTGCATTATGGAATATTTTGTTTACAGATTTAATTTTTAGTCTTACTTGACTTTGTATTTCAATTAAAGGTTTCTGATTACAAGTCTTTTAATTTTATCTTATTTTTACAAGTCTCCCAATTCATTTTATTTGCTTGAAAGTCTCCTAAGAAACTGACATTTAAAGTTTGGAGTCCTGTAAATTGCATCAATATTATCTTTTCACCTGTTTTGCTCTTTGCTTGTTTTTCTTGTTTCTAGAGAAAATTAACCTGTCTTTATACGCAAGTGAGACGTGTGCTGATTATTAAGCGTCTGGCCATTATATGATTGGTAGCAAAGTGTTGCATCGATTATTTGTGGCGAGATAGCTAGCTACTGAATCAACTCATTAACAATGTGGAATTTCATGAAGAAAATTAGGTTTTACTTCTTTTGATGCTACTGTCGCTACTTTTTTGGTATATTTTGTGCGTAACATGGTTTTTTTATCCATGCTTCCAGATGTTTGGGTTAGGGTTTCCTTGATACATTAACTCCTCCTTTCTGGTATGTGTGCTGCCTCTTCCCCTCTATCCATGTTGTGGCCCATGTTCTTTATATTAAGAAAGGTATTAGCCTGAAAACCGAGTCCCAAAGGAGGGCTCTTGGTCCCTTGAATATTGTTCATCTTTCCTGTATGCTTGATTTGCTCAGAAAAAACATGCCCTGGAATTGTAGGTATGATTTTTGTGTCAGTTATTACATAGTGTAGGAATTAAAACATGTATTAGTGCCTATATTTTGCTATGTGCTTGTGTGTGTCCTTGAATTTTCAATATGTATCAGTAAGAAGGGGTGAATGTGTGCCTATATTGTGCCATCAATCATTTTGTGCACCCTTGTTTCTATCTTGTTTGAGTTGGTACCAATCTTATTTTTTTCATGTTTCAATCATATCCAACAACCAATATAAATTTTTTCAGTATGTTAGGTATCTATATGATGTTCTGACAACAAAGAATATCCCCATTGTACAAAACTGATAAAGTGACATCACACTCAAAGGAGTTCATCAAGAAACAGTTGGAGAAGGAACTGTAAGACTCTTGCACTCTTGTTTACATGAACCACTGACCCTTTTTTTTTACAAAGATATGATATGCTTTCTATTTTTTTTACTACTGGAGCCTTGTATATCTAGATACAAAGTGACGTGAACTTATTTACTATTTGATTTGTCCAATTATTCAGGTTTCTTGATTTGGGTGGTATGTGCTATTATTTGTTCTTGGCAAAGTGTGTAAATTTTACTATGTTATTGATTTCACTATGAAATACATATGGCAACATGTCATGCTTGCCAGTCCTTGCAGAAACAACAAAAACCACAAAAACCCATAAATCGAACCTCCTCTTTCACTTGGTAGAGGAAACCAAAAAGAACTTAAACTGAGGAAGAATTGGCCCTTGTGTTTTGGATTGTCCACATAAATCCATTTTATTTGAATTCTAGTCACACCATGGCTTTGTCTAAAGCAATAACTTAAATTAAGAAAGAATTGGCCTTTGTGTGTTTTGGAATTGGCTTACATAGAATCCAATTTTTTTTTCTGTTTGACTGTATCAAAATAAGCATCTACTTCTATTATTACTACTGTTTACGCTAAATGATTAAATATATTTCTCTTCTTCTCTCAGGAACTACATGGAAAATGAAGGTGCTGTGAATATGGAAGGGATGTGCTCCGGCCGGGTTTGCTACCTATTTTGCTATTATTTGTATAATTATCAGTTTTGGATGTTTAAGATGTATGAAAACTATATACTTTCGTTGAATATGTTTGTGGTTGGACAAGTGTTGGATGTTTGTGGTTGGACGTGTATTGGATGTGTTGGAAGTTTGTGGTGTATGAACAATATACAGTTTATTAATATAAAAATTGGATTTTATAGTTATTTGATGTATGTATATCTTTTGGATTGTTGATATTATGTGTGTGTTCGATTCATAATATATAATTATAAATAGAATTTTGGTTATACAAAATTTAGCTTCTCTTGACGGTTATATAACGTCAACAATTAACTCAATCCTGTTGCAGAAGGGCATTCATTGACAGTTTTTAACCGTCATCTAGGCCGAAGTTGAGAAAAGTTTTCACCTAAATTGACGGTTTCTAAAAACTGCTATCTTGACGGCTAAAAGCAGTCAAGAAAACTACTTCATATAACGGCCAAAAACCGTTAAGAAAAGTCCTGCCAGCGATCGTCAAGAAAAGTGGGTGGTTTTTTTGACTTTGGCCTACTTAACGGATCCGCAACCGTCAAGATACCCCTTTCTTGACGGGGAAAATCCGACAAAAAAAGTCTTTTTTCTAGTAGTGTGTTGCATAGAGAATGGTTAATTGATACGTGAATTGTCTGATTGAATGGAATGAACTACTCGACCCTTGCGGCACGAGATGTTAAAAATGTCCGTACGAGATTTTGATGGCTTGGAAATGAATGGGATTAAGAACCATGAAATGTGTTCGATAGTATCGACAGATGTGTGACAGTATAGACGGTTATCAGTTGGGATATAGAATGCTTGCTTATGACTTAGTAGTATGACTTTGTCATACAGACCGAATAGTAGGATTCCATAGTTCAATTGAAACTATCGGAATCGATGACCCTTGAATAGTTAGCCTCGGTATATAGATCAGTGTTGGTATAAAGGAATTAGAATATAAATTGAATCGTTGGGAATTTACTTGATGGATTATTAGAGCGTTGGGAATAGTGTGTTGGACTGGGAATTAGACCGTAATATTACTAGATCGATCTTAGTCGATCATTGGATAAGTCTAGAATGAGCCTCTGTGGGAATTAGCACCTTGAGGATGATCCTGGATAGATAGACTTGACCCTAGTGACCGTAGGGCTACATAACCAATTGTCGACATAGTCGACAATGACGATTAGTCGTTCAAATTGAGTTGATACTCATAGGTTTGGATTGAGTTACTGGGAATTATCGGTTGCTTGTTGCCCTAAGAATAAGAAATTAGTATGATCCCTAGTAGCCGTCCACTCTAGGGAAGTCACCAAGTAAATAGGTTTAGCTGTCGGTATAGCTAGTCTTAGAGACTTGACCGAATAATAGGATGACCGTTGGCGACCCGTAGGATAACCTTTTGGTATTGAACGAGAGATGGTGATGAGTATGACCAAAGAAAGTATATGTTGTAAGTATATGCTTCAACATGAACCTTAGAGATGTTTGACGCTCGTGAAGTAATATGTCGGCCTTAGCGGGAACTGGAATCGTGGGATGAGACTTGAGTTGTATGTATCGAGAAGTCAATAATTCCATGGAATGGAATTGACTGCTCATGACTGGAACATTGGGTCGGTGTCTAAAATCGGGTAGCTGGATTAGCATAGAATGTTGCATAGAATTGTACTTTTGGGCTCGAGTAATAGATAGAGGGTGTCTTCGGATTTCATCTTTTAGAAAAGATGAATTGCCTCTGTGAGAAATATCGTTGGATTAGGAAAGGAATAGAATTGCATTTTGGTTGTTGTGAACTCTTAGTATGATTGGCTCTAAGTTAGACTATTGGCTCGAATAAGAGAATATGGTGATTGGTGTGCTGTCGTAGGCACCCAAAAATAAAACCTTTACTCTTAAAATGATTTATAGAAGTGAGAGTAAGGATCGATCCTACGGAGAGGAATTAGTGTACTTTTATGCAATGTAAATAAGTGTAATGTCCCGCTCCGCGCGAGGCATTTGGTTGTCTTGTTGGATGGGATCAGAATGTTAGAACGTGACTTATGTTGGGAATCAAGAGAGTTGAGACTGATACAGTCTCTCTGAGTTGGCTAGACGGATTATGTGTTGGAATGTGGCTCGCTGGTGGAGCTACGCTTAGGGGGAATGTGTGCAACCAGAATAAGAAGACCCTTTTGTGCAGGCAAGTGGAACTGTCCTCCTTCCTCCTTAATCCTGCATGCTTAATAAATGAATAACGTGATGCTATAAATTGTCCCTAAATGTCCTATGTTTTAGTTGCTGAGTAATAGAGATGCTTATGCTAAGAATTATTGAATTGCCGAATGAATCACACTTGAACTGCTAATGTAACTTGATGCCTGAGAATGAATTGATAAAGTCCCTTGTGCTTAATCTTGATGAAATGAATGAATCACTTGAATAATGAGATGCTGCGTGAATGATACATGAGAAAAGAACTGGCTATTCTATTAACATAATAAATTGAATGAGACTCTTGAATCATATACTCTCTGTGTAACAGTTATAAAGAAATGAGATGATGCCTGTTTTTGTATAAGCAATAAAATGAATAATAATTATCCCAATAAACGAAGGAAAATGCTGCTTGTCCCTTTGAAATGAATGAAATGTTATTGGTTCCTTATTGAGAGGAATGTTATGAGAAATGTGCAATGAATCGATAAATGGAGAATGATGAGGCTTGGAATCATGGAGATCACCAAGTAGAATGATGGTAATGATTAGTCGTTGAACACGGCTCGGGTTTGAGATGAGATATTGAACTGTTGGCTTTGCTTACTTTCAGTTGCTTTACCATGTATTTGTGTTATCGAGTCGACACGCATTCGCATGGTCCTAGACATACTTGTACAAGTCTGAGTAAGTTTCCTCGAACGGTACCTGGGGCACCGGGACCGATTCGACCCGGGAGGAAACATTGGCCGTGCTATGGTGCCACGAGGTATTACAGGACATTCGGCTAGGCTTTCAACCTACCCTGGAATGGCGCGTCGTAATACCCGTTGGAAAGTCCTTTATGGTGCAGTTTCACCAACGACCATGTAGTCAGGATGCATGCTAACGAATATTTTGTGCAGACAGAGTAAGTATATCATATTATCCTGTATTTTTATACAGGTACAAGGGAGTTGGCTATCGGTAAAAAATCACTTAATTGTGATATACTCAATATATGTGTTGGCTTAACTTGCGTGCTTAACGTGCCAAGTAAATGATGCTATGCGTAGTCTTTCAATATGAGAACCTGCTTAACATGTTAAATTCAGTATGATAGAAAGATGCCTTGCTATGATCATTGCTCAAACATAAGATACATGCTAAGTGATGCTTGAAGTGAGAATTGTCATAACATGTTTAAGATGTTAATGTTAACGATACCTCAATGATGCCTTTGCATGATAACACCAAGAATGCTAAAATGATATATCCACATGAATGCTACTAAGAATATATTTACATGCATCACTATGATTATTGCCCATAAACTGTAAATTGATGCTAGGTCCCAAGTAGAAAGATCATTTTATTAAATGCTTGCTAAATGCGACCAGTTAGTGTTGGTTTAGGCGAGTGGGTTGAATTCTGCTTGCCAGTACATAGATGATGTGCTGACCCACGTTTTATGTGGGCAGGTGCTCAGTGCTTGGAATGTTCTACATACGAAGATTGGCTTGATTGGTCCCGCGGCATCGATGATTTGTTGGTCATACAGAAGCTCTTCTTGTACAAGATGATGTCTTCTATTTATAAAGGACATAATGTATGGAACATTGTAATCAGTGATACCAGTGAGTTATAAGCCAAGTCGGTATATCGAGTTGTAATTCAATGTATCCAAGTATCAAATGTAAGTTGTATAGCATTGTCCAGTGGGCTTTCAATGTAAAGTGAGATGTGTTGTAAGCATTGTATTTCAATACAAGTCCTGTACACTTCTTCAATTATCAATAAAGAGAATGAAGTTCTATATATCTCTGTGTGACTTCAAGTTATCCTTTTATCTCCGCTACTATAAAGAACTGATGTGTTCCTATTCAATAAGAAAGATTGTCCTTATTAACTTCAATTTGTCTGCTTTTGTCGCTGCAATGTGTTCCTATTTGAAGATTATCGATTATGTACCATCTTTGCCTTTTACAAGTGCAATACCAGACTTGTACGGCATCACACCCAAGCAAGGACGATCGATTCCAAGAGATAAATATGTGATTTAATGACTCTACGAATCTGGGCGTGACAAATTTGGTATCCGAGCACGGCTTTACGTCCTTGGTCTCTTCTTTGATTCATTTTAAATCAAAGTTGCATCGACGATTAACCAAAGTTGCTTCCGCGATCACTCAACGTTGCTTCTGAGATTAAATCAAATATGGCTTCCGCGATTATGCTGTTGTTGTTTCTGTAATCATCCTATGTTGTTTGTGTTGGAAGTCCGTTGACCCTCTTGGCTGCTCACTGTATGTTCCATACAATAAGTCTAAATATATTGTGATGCCCCTGAACGAATGATTGTTGTTGGTTTCGGACACAAATAACCCAATAATGACTCGATGCCATAGTATGCTATAATATGAATGCTGTTTGGAATTATGGGAATAAAGAAAAGTAGTTATGTTTACTGTGATAAGTTGAGAATTGCATGTGATGTTTGGAAAGATTTGGGAATAAATAATTGATGGATGAGTTCAGCAGAACTAGTGAGTTGACTCATATGTGCTTGCTAGTGCTTTTGAGACCCTAAGAATGTTGGCTTGTGGTTTGAGACCCTAAGAATGTTGGCTAAGTGTTGTGATCATTATAGATCATGAATGCCCGGAATAGATTTGAGTTGGTATTGTTTAAGGATGGCTTCGTTTCTGAGTGGTATATTGCCTCTACCACCTCAGAACTAGATGTATGTTGACCCTTTCCATAGGATAGCAAGGAGACTATTTGTGGGTACTGGGTAGTGTCGAGACTTAGCTAGGGAGTCATGTATTGTGGCTAGATGACTCGAGTGTCCCTTGACAGTGATGTTATATTGAGTAGCAAGATTGTCAAAAATTGTGACAGGTGGCTTGCTTAGAAATTGTTTAGTCGAGCGATGACTCAGACTAGTAAGACAGTTAGTATGCTATGGGTAAATAGATTTGGCTAGAGAATGTTGTGGCAAATACAAAGTTGGTTGCGTAGCTGAAAGTTTTAGAAATATTGTCGGTGAACAAAAGGAATATTAGAGATTTGTGCCTTGATCCTAAGGTGTAATAGATGTTAACCCATCTAGATCACCAAAGGATATTCATTGCCTATGTGCATGTATGCGGAGGAATTGAATTATATTAGAAAGGTAACAAGTAGCAGCCCAGAATATTTGTATTGCATAGAGGATGGTTAATTGATACATAAATTGTCGGATTGAATGGAATGAACTACTCGACCCTTGAGGTAGAGAATTTTAAGAATGTCCGTATGAGATTTGGACGGCTGGAAAAAGAACGAGATTTAAGAATGCCCGTAAGATAGTTTAATAATTGAGAAACGAATGGGATTGATGAATTACAAACGTGTTGGATAATGTCGGTATATGTGACTGTTGGATTGGGATATAGTTTGCTGGCTTATGACTTAGTGGTGTAACTTTGTCACATAGACCGAATAGTATGATTCCATAGTTATGTTAAGACTATCGAAACTGATGACCCTTGAATAGTTAGCCTTGGCTTATGGGTTCGTGTGAGTACAAAGGATTTGAATAGAAATTGAATCATTGGAAATTTACTTGATGGATTATTATAATGATGTGAATCATATGTCGGGTTGGGAATTGACCGAATGTTGATAGATCGATCCTAATCGATCGTTGGGTAAGTCTAGAATGATCCTCTGTGAGAATTATTTTCCTTGAGGAAGACCCAGGATAGATAGACTTGACCCTAGTAACCAGTTGATGACTTACCAATTGTTGGCTTAGCCGACAATGGCAATTAGTATTCAGATTGAGTCGATACCCATAGGTTTGGGTAGAGTTCCTTAGAACCGTCGGTTGCTTATTGGCCCTGATAATAAGAAACTTGCAAGATCCTTAGTAGTCGTCCACTCTAGGGGAGTCACCTGAATGATTAGGTTTAGCTGTCGGTTTAGCTAACCATAGAGACTTGACCGAATAATAGGGTAACCAGTGGCGACCTTAGGATAACCTTTTGGTATTGAATGAGAGATGGTGATGAGTATGATCTAAGAACGATAAGTTGTAAGTATATGCTCCAATATGAACCTTTCAGATATTTGACCCTTGAGGATTATGTGTCGGCCTATAGCGGAAAATGGAATCGTGGGATGAGACTTGAGTTGTATGTATCGAATAGTGAATTATTATATGAGATGGAATTGACTGCTCATGACAAAAATATTGGATCGGTATCAATAGTGAGTAATGTCGGATTGTATCTTTTAGAAAAGATGAATTGCCTCGGTGAGAAATATGGTTGGATTCGGAAAGGAATATGATTGCATGTTGTGAACTCTTAATATGATTGGCTCTAAGTTAGACCCTTGATCGAATGTTAGAAATATTATGCCGGATAGAGAGCTTAACCAAGTTGTCCTTGATGTAAGTGTTGTGGCCTGGAAGATAGCGATTGTGGCAAGTGAATAAAGTGATAAGTCAATTGAAAGGATGCTAAGTTGGATTTGGAAAAGAGAGTAATATCGTGGCTGATCGAATCGCACTAACATGAAAGTTGGATGAAGTACATATGTTTTGGGGACGCCTAAAATATGTGTATGGATCCAGCCGAAGTGATAGGTTGCGACTGAGATAACATTATGGGAAGAATTTATCGCACTAGCGCAGATTTTGGCTGAAATACATATATTTTGGGGACGCCTGAAATATATGTATGGATCCAAATGAAGTGATATGTTACAACCGAGACAAAATTACAAGGAAAATGTTGGTGAATCAATAATAAGTTGCAAGTATTTAGAAAAGAGAAAGATGAATTGAATCGTTGATGGATTAAAATGATATAGAGGGATAGCTATTTTGAGATGACCGAGCGTGCTGAAATGAATATTGAATTGAAGCCAAATAAGTAACTTGTTATGTCTAAGTGAATTAGTAAGATGAGTTATTCTCTTAAGTTTCGAGGATGAAACTTTTTCTGAGTGGTATATTATGTAATGCCCCGCTCCAGTGCGAGGCATTTGGTTGTCTTGTTGAATGGGATCAGAATGTTAGACCGTGACTTATGTTGGGATCAAGAGAGTTGAGACTGATGCAGTCGCTCTGAGCTGGCTAGACGGATTAAGTGTTGGAACAGTGGCTCGCTGGTGGAGCTACGCTAAGGGAGAATGTGTGCAACCAGAATAAGAAGACCCTTTTGTGCAGGCAAGTGGAAATGTCCTCCTTTCTCCTTATTCCTTGCACTGCTTAATAAATGGAATAACGTGATGCTATGAATTGTCCCTAAATGTCCCATGTTTTAGTTGCTGAGTAATAGAGATGCTTATGCTAAGAATTATTGAATTGCGGAATGAATCACACTTGAACTGCTAATGTAACTTGATGCCTGAGCATGAATTGATAATGTCTCTTATGCTTAATCTTGATGAAATGAATGAATCACTTGAATAATGAGATGCTGCGTGAATGATACATGAGAAAAGAACTGGCTATGCTATTAACACAATGAATTGAATGATACACTTGAATCATGTACTATATGTATAACTATTGTAAAGAAATGTGATGATGCCAGTTTTTGTATAAGCAATAAAATAAATAATAATTGTCCCAATGAAACGAAGGAAAATGCTGCTTGTTCCTTTGAAATGAATGAAATGTTATTGGTTCCTTATTGAGAGGAATGTTATGAGAAATGTGCAATGAATCGATAAATGGAGAATGATGAGGCTTGGAATAATGGAGATCACCAAGTAGAATGATGGTAATGATTTGTCGTTGAACACGGCTCGGGTTTGAGATGAGATATTGAACTGTTGGCTCTGCTTACTTTCAGTTGCTTTACCATGCATTTGTGTTATCGAGTCGACACGCATTCGCATGGTCATGGACGTACTTGTACAAGTCTGAGTAAGTTTTCCTCGAACGGTACCTGGGGCACCGGGACCGATTCGACCCGGGAGAAAACATTGGTCATGCTATGGTGGCACGAGGTATTACGGGACATTCGGCTAGGCTTGCAACCTACCCTGGAATGGTGCGTCGTAATACCCGTTAGAAAATCCTTTATAGGTGCAGTTTCACCAACGACCATGTAGTCAGGATGCATGCTAACGAATGTTTTGTGCAGACAGAGTAAGTATATCATATTATCCTATATTTTTATACAGGTACAAGGGAGTTGGCTATCGGTAAGAAATCACTTAAATGTGATATACTCAATATATGTGTTGGCTTAACTTGTGTGCTTAACGTGCCAAGTAAATGATGCTATGCGTAGTCTTTCAATATGAGAACCTGCTTAACATGTTAATTTCAGTATGCTAGAAAGATGCCTTGCTATGATCATTGCTCAAACATAAGATACATGCTAAGTGATGCTTGAAGTGAGAATTGTCATAACATGTTTAAGATGTTAATGTTAATGATGCCTTAATGATGCCTTTGCATGATAACACCAAGAATGCTAAAATGATATGTCCACATGAATGCTCCTAAGAATATGTTTACATGCTTCACTATGATTATTGCCCATGAACTGTAAACTGATGCTAGGTCCCAAGTAGAAAGATCATTTATTAAACGCTTGCTAAATGCGACCAGTTAGTGTTGGTTTATGCGAGTGGGTTGGATTCTGCTTGCCAGTACATAGATGATGTGCTGACCCATGTTTTATGTGGGCAGGTGCTCGTGCTTGGAATGTTCTACACACGAAGATTGGCTTGATTGGTCCCGCGGCATCGATGATTTGTTGGGCATACAGAAGCTCTCCTTGTTCAAGATGATGTCTTCTGTTTATAAAGGACATAATGTATGGAACATTGTAATCCGTGATACCAGTGAGTTGTAAGCCAAGTCGGTATATCGAGTTGTAATTCAATGTATCCAAGTATCAAATGTAAGCTGTATAGCATTGTCCAGTGGGCTTTCAATGTAAAGTGAGCTGTGTTGTAAGCATTGTATTTCAATACAAGTCTTGTACTCTTCTTCAATTATCAATAAAGAGAATGAAGTTCTATATATCTCTGTGTGACATCAAGTTATCCTTTTATCTCCGCTGCTATAAAGAACTGATGTGTTCCTATTCAATAAGAAAGATTGTCCTTATTAACTTCAATTTGTCTGCTTCTGTCGCTGGAATGTGTTCATATTTGAAGATTATCGATTATGTACCATCTTTGCCTTGTACAAGTGCAATACCAGACTTATACGGCATCACGCCCAAGCGAGGACGATCGATTCCAAGAGATAAATATGTTATTTAATGACTCTACGAATCGGGGCGTGACAATAAGGATGGGGGAGGTCTTGAATATGATAAGAGAAAATTTAAGAAGAGCTAAAAAACGATTAAAGTATTAAAATGAATCAAAGGGAGGAATATTGATTTTAGTGAACATTCACCATTGGAAATCATAAAATTGATCAAAGATGCAAGCATAAATTAAATCATACTTTGAATATTTACCATTGGAAGTATCTTCCTATCTCTCTTAGGCTTAGTTAATTATATACAAGTGACCTAATTAACTTTAATTACTAAATAATCTCAGACAAGCGCTAAAGATTTAATCTAGCAATTTCTTAAAGAACAAAGAGATCGATAAAGCAAAACAATACAAGCACAAGCGGTTGTATTTAATTTTGTCAAAAGCTTTTCCCCTAAGATATAATAAAACAAAGCAGTTTATTAAATCTTGGTTGCTTCACAAATTAGAAAGATCAAACAATTACGGATTTGATATCTAATTTAGCGGTAGATCGAAATGAATAATAAACTAGTAGTCCTCCTAGTAATTAAACAAAATAATCATGAAAGTTGGCATAGAAAAACATTCAATATTCAAAGTATAATCAAACATATAAAAACAATTTATATCTCACAAGTTTATTGATTCCAAGGCTTCCATACACTTCGACCAACAACACTTTTAGCCGCACATGTTCATCAAAACTTCAAAGGAAAAGTTGGAGAAAAAGAAGAAGAAGAGTTGTGTTTTGTGTTGCCTTCTCATGATTTATACTCCCTTTTATACACCATAAATTAGTTGTTTCAAGCCCACAATCTCTCTCCACATATTCTTTAAAAGTTACAACTTCTCAAACCAAATAGACTAAGTCATAGAACAAGTAGGGAAATGGTTATTTTGGTTTCTATTTTCATTCATAGCATCTTTGACCCAACTTCAAGTCTGATTTCGTCCATGATGCAGCTTGATTTGCGAAACACACAAAATATAAAGGTTATAGCCATGTGTCTTAGCTTTCCAAATCGTTTTAAACCACCTCCATTGCTTTTCGGACGAGAGAGTTATGCTCATTTCGGTAAAAGGTATCAAAATTGTCAAGAATTGCAATTTAGCTCCATTTTGCACATAGTGTCTCCAACTGCAACCTAAATCAAAATAGAAATATAATGAGTACCTTTAGTCATAAAATGAGCATAAATGGTGAACATTAAGTGATAAAAATATAACATTTTCTCTTTTTATCAAATACCCCCACACTTAACTTTTGTTCGTCCTCGGACAAAACTCTTATTTATTTATTTTTTTCAAAACGAAAATCAAGGTTGTAATGTCATAAATAAAGAATAACCATGCTCTTCAAAACTCATATCATGAAAATATATTCTTAAACAACTTCAAATTACTTAGTAAGTAATTTTATTTGAAGATAGTAAACTAAATTGGTAGACCCACACGGGAATAAACACTCAATTCTCATCGGTTTGAAGGGTAAGTATTTCGCTCAAATTCATTCCAAAACAAATAATCTACCATAAGCTTGCAAATCTTCTCATTTTTCACCACTTAGATCACATGCATAACACATATCATAAGGACTTTTTATGGGTTGTAGCAGGGCTTAGGATTAAGGTAGGATATATTTAGGAGTGTAGCTAAAAAACCATCAAAGCTAGTGGAGCAAAAATGATTTAACTCAAGCTCGAATGTATAAAATATGTAAAAACAATCACTCCATTCAAAGCATTCAACATACCCCTTTATTGAAAATTTTGGAAGGAATTATGAACATAGATATCAAAAGTTATTTCCTCCATCACTTTTTTTTCATTACTTCTTCTTTCTTTCTTTCTTTCTTTTTTCTCACTTTCCTTTTTTTATTTTCTTTTTTCATTTTTATTTTTTTCGCTTTTTTAATTTTTTTTATGATGGAACTCAAGAATTTGAGAATAAAAATATGTAGCCAAACTAGAAATTCAGATACCTCCACGCTTATTTTTATATACCCATATATGTCATAATGCTCCACTAGTTTTCTGGCCTGGGTAAGAATTTTTTCAGGTTAAAGCTTGTAATATGGGTTCACAAAAATAGAATCAATAAGGCTCAAAGGGGTTCAACCAAAGGAAAAATAATTTCATGGTAGGCTATTTGGCTTATGTCGCGTATAACAAAGATGGCCTTAATCATATTCATGTACGCATGT
This sequence comes from Iris pallida, assembly GCA_029216955.1. Classification (NCBI taxonomy): domain Eukaryota; kingdom Viridiplantae; phylum Streptophyta; class Magnoliopsida; order Asparagales; family Iridaceae; genus Iris; species Iris pallida. Next base: position 7,987,459 of record JANAVB010018998.1, read on the forward strand.
GTCGATGTGACCTCGAAGAGAATCTAAGCAAGTTCAAGAGAAACAAGTCCATGGAAGATTATCTCTCATCAAAGAAAATAGTGAGACTGATGTGTCAGTCTAAAGGCTCAAAATCTCACCGGCTTTTGTCTACCAAATTTAGTCACAACCATCCTCAACGAAAATAACTATACTAATTAATTCTAAGTTGAAAAGAGTACTTAGTCAATCATCTTATGAATTTTTCAAAGTTAGTTGAATCTTGTTCATGACATACGCAACAAAAATTATTGAAAACCACAAAACAAAACTCAAATTTTTATTTTTTGGAGAGAAAAAATAATAAAAATAAAACTGCTTAAAAGAATTTAAATCCTCCCCCACACTTAAACTGACATTGTCCCCAATGTAAGGCTAAATGCAAAGAAAAGGCAAAAACAAACAAAAATAAAAATGCAAGAATAAGAATAAACTCCCCTTGGGTTGCCTCCCAAGAAGCGCCTTTGTTTAATATGTCGTTGGCTCGACTTTATGCATACTTGACATAACTATGAAAGGGTTTCTCATCTTGGATAGAGGCATGCAAAATATATGGTAAATGCTAGTTGTTAGAATTTGATAATGCCATATAAGGAAAGATACATGACTGTTGCATTTTTAGAAATTTATTCAATGCTGATACAGTTTCCTGCAAATTAGAACTCAAAGATAACTCTTCATTCACTTTCTCAACATGCTCACTGATGGCAACTTCCAATCCATCTTTGCCATCAAGTTCAAAAACTACTTGTCCATTTGGTACTACTTTGTCATTAGGAACGTTCGTGTCTGCAACGCTGTTGATCACTTATTCTTGTTTTGACGATGTAGGCACTTTCTTTACTAGGTAGTCAACATCTTTGTCATTTCTCAAAACGATTGTACTTATATTTTCTTTTGGATTTATTATCGTTTGAGATGATAATTTTTCCAAACTTTGTGCCTCCAGTTTATTAATTATTGTAGCCATTAGCTCATTTGATTGTTCAGACTTTGGATGCTGGCCCTCGTCTCCTGTTGAAATTGAAAAGTATTAGTGCAAAAGATATAACAATATCTTCTAAAGACATAGCAGAATTAGAAGTTTAGTCCAATTGTTGTTCACGAGGGTATGGTTGCTTGCACTGTTGGTAACTTGGACAATTTTGAGTTACACTTTGCTCGTCTTCAAGTATTGGGCACATATCAGTTGGATGCCTTGCTATTAAACAAATCTCACAAGCCATTATTGTTTGCATGTTACCACCTACAACCATTTGATGAAGAAGAGAAGTTAAACTAGCAATTTGTTGTTCAAGAGAATAAATATTTACCTCATTAGCATGCCTAAATGGAAGATCTAGACAAGTGGAAAATTTTTGAGAATTGGTCGCGATGTCCTGTTAACATTTTTTTGTCTAATAAAAAATTATTTTATTACAAGAACAAAATAAAGATCACAAAAAGCACAAAAATGAACTAAAATTACTCCCCAAAAACGGTGCCAAAATTTGGTGTGCTGTCGTAGCCACCTAAAAATTAAATCTTTACTCATAAAATAATTTGTAGAAGTGAGAGTAAGGATCGATCTCACGGAGAGCTATTAGTGTACTTTTATGCAATGTAAATAAGGATGGGGGAGGTCTTGAATATGATAAGTGAAAATTTAAGAAGAGCTAAAAAAACAATTAAAGTATTAAAATGAATCAAAGGGAGGAATATTGGTTTTAGTGAACATTCACCATTGGATATCATAAAATTGATCATCGATGCATGCATAAATTAAATCATAGCGGTAGATCGAAATGAATAATAAACTAGCAGGCCTCCTAGTAATTAAACAAAACAATCATGAAAGTTGGCATGGAAAAACATTCAATATTCAAAGTATAAATCAAACATATAAAAATAATTTAGATCTCACAAGTTTATTGATTTCAAGGCTTCCGTGCACTTCGATTAGCAAGACTTTTACCCGCACATGTTCATCAAAACTTCAAAAGAAAAGTTAGAGAAGAAGAAGAAGAGTTGTATTATATGTTGTCTTCTCATGATTTCTACCCCCTTTTATACACCAAAAATTAGTTGTTTCAATCCCACAATATCTTGTTAGGGTTATATACTAAAAGCATCACTTTTGTAGTAACCTTATTTCCTTAAATTTTGAATAAGAATCATATGGGCAAATGTTTGCATATTGTATTTGTTGCAAGTGTTAATACAAATGTCTGAGATTCTATATTGTAGATAATATGGTGTGTGGTGTCACACAGAAGATCATATTATCAGTTTCCTATGGAGTATATAAATAGTTCACAACCTAGATGGACTTGGACAATCTATTGGAAAGGTTGTTAGTGTAATCTGGTATTAGTCTATTTTGACTATAGGTGTAACACCCATATTCGGAATATGTATTTTATCAGGTGTATACATATTTCGGACTTGTATTTTATTTTCTCGGATTTTGGCCTGTACTTGTAATTGACTTGACTTGCGGATTTTGGATTTCTCGTAATTGGGTTTTACCTGGCTTGGTTTTATGTTGTGGAGAAGGTTGATTTGGTTTGGTTTATTTTACATTGGAGCACCTTAGCTAACCTCCACCCTACACTCAACTTATCCTCCACCATTCAAATCCCCACCTAACACTCTCTCTCTTCATTACTTTCCTCCATTAATTCTTCTTCCTCTTCCTCTACACAACACCATCATCCATAGGCAAGTGCACCTTGCCACCACATGAGAACCACATTTTATTTATTTATTAGCTAGATTAGGCCATGATGATCAACATTAGTGCTTGACATTTTGTGATTTGGAGTCTCCATTGTTCTAGATCTAGGTTTTAACTATTTTTGGATTTACATAGTTTTGTTCTATTTTGGTTGGATTTTTGTGGGTTTTGATGCTTCCATGTGGAAGAGGATTCAATTTTACTCAAGTTAGACCTTTGAAAATCCAGATTTCGTTTTGATTTGATAAATATATGAAGATTTGAACTTTGGAGTTCTTGGAGTGTTCTTCTCGGCCTGGAGAAAGAGACAGCAGCCTGCGCTCTTTAGCGCAGTGCTGGACTGCGCATCCCCCTCTCGGCCTGCGCTCTTTAGCGCAGCGCCGACCGCGCAGCTTGCCCCATGGTAAACTGCGCTCAACCCCAGCGCGCATCCATCCATGCACAGCCTGATCCTGCGCAGTCTGCTCATGCACAGCCTGATCCTGCACAGTCTGCTCATGCGCAACCTGTCCTTCGCAGTCTGCTCATTGCACAATCTGTCCATGCGTAGTCTGCTCATGCGCAATCTGACCCCTGCGCCAACCAGCTCAGCGCGAGCCGATTTTTGCGCAGCTCACTCCTGCGCAGTTGGCTCCCTGGCGCACTTGACTCCTGCGCAACCCGACCCCAGGGACCCTTGCATAATCTGTCCAATCATGGAGATTTGGTTTTATTTTTCCTTAAGCTTGGCTCTTCTATAGCCCTTTATATTGATATTTTATTAGATATTTTATGCCCATTTTATATCCTTACGCCTTTTGTCATGAACTTGATTTTACTTAATATGTTTGGAATGACTATTGTACATGGCATGGTATGACAAGGAACAAGCATAACACGACAGTGACCCGTAGTGGTGCACTCCTGACATGACCAACCTGACATGATAGTGGCATGTCGTAGCGCACTCCTGACAAGTACCCTGACATGATTTATCTTGATGCTGTTGCGACGGCTAACTTGACTCGTATAATCAACTTGACACCGTGGGTGTTCCTGCTTGCTTGCTTGTGCAATCCACTTATCTTGTCTTGCATCATGTCTAGGACGGAACTCCCTGGTTTCCCACGGTTAGGGATTCGCACTGAACATGGATTAGGCTAATGACTAGATCTAACTATAGTTTATGGAGAATTTCCCAGTTACCTGTTGCCCCTTTGGTCCTGGTCTTATATATATATAAATATAGGATTTGTTGCTATCCGTCGAGATGAGCGCACTTCCAGCCCGCCGTCGAGTGTGGTACCTTAGGACACATGTATCTTACTACAGTGTGTCTGCTATATCCAGCTATCTTTTCCTTTTCTTGCTGGGATCACTCAGGTAGTAACAAACAGGTAACCGGACTTGGAATTTTCATTGCACTTGCTAGTAACTAGGCTTGTGATAACCCTAGTTAGTTAAAGTATCAAGCCGTACTTATTGCCTGGCCGTGCTTGTTGGATGGGGTTCAATCTGTCTAGTCTTGTCTTGATCCTGTACAAGATTGTACATGTCTCGATTTCTTATATTTACCTTGCCGATAAATGGTGGGAGAAGCCAAGTTCCGTTCAGACGAAGGGTTACAACCCCGGTCCTTGTTTGGTTTACGGGTTGTAACCTGGTTATCTGAATAGTCCATGGTTATCTCATCGTATATCATCCTGTCATGCTTTATCATATGTTCTGTCTTTTATTGATTCTGTACAAGATTGTCTTTTATTCACCTGTCATGCTTTTTCTTAAATTACTGTCTCTTATTATGTAATTATATTCTTGTGCTAATTGCTGGTTTTAGTTCTTAAGTGAAGCCTCCTTTGTGGCACTTGCTCTTTCTGGGGTCTGACCCAGCTGGTTTTGTATGGCCAGATACCGGTGCAGCAGCAAAGGATCTACCTGCCTTCCAGCCACATGGTGACCACTAGAGGGAATCCTACCAACGACTGGGTTATTTTTGGCTCTCCCACTCCATTGTACATTATTCTTTTGAGGCGTTTAGCCGCCAAGCAAGTGTTAGCTCGTGTATATTTTACTTACTGTCTGCCTACGGGCTGTAACATGATTGGTAACTCGAGGTTGATCATGTATAACTTAACTCTTGCTAGTCCTTACATTTTGTATGACTAGCTTCATGATCATCTGGATATGTAATGTTTGGGACGCCTTACAATTGTATATTTGATGGTCTGACATCTTGTAACTATTACTAGTTGGTTGAGATTGAGACAATAGGCTATTTTATGACCTTAAGAGACTGATGGATTGTAGTGAAACCCTCACATATCTAGACAGCCGTGACCGTATAGTGGTGTGGATTCCATTCCGTTATACGTAGCTGGCTATGTCTGCCCCCACTCTCCAGTATTCTGGTTCTGGGCGTGACATGGTTTAAGTGGTGGCCCATGCAGGTCTTATCAATCAAGAAAAGTGAGGGTTTACCAGATACATGTCTCAATCTGTACTCGTCTTTGATCTCCACTCCTATCTTCTTATCTCCTTGGATTCTGACTTGATAACATGCTTGCATCATTGTTCTATCCTGGTCCTTCCTTAATATTCCCGATGTTATTGTTTCAGTGGCATCATTCCTGTTGATCCGCCAGAAGAAGTTTGGCCCACAGACCAGCAACAACAAGAAGATCAAGATCAGTCCTCAGCAGCCGCCTCCCGAGCCATGCCTTCTAGAGAACCAGTGCCCCCAGTCCAGCCAGTTCAGCCAGCAGGGCCAGAGGATGGGGTCTTGATAGGGCTCATCAGTGAGTTGCTTGCGTCTTAAGATAGTCGAGGTGATGCCTTGCAGCAAGCAGTACAAGATGCTATAAGCGGAAGTGGTCCTCGAGGGAATAGTGCGGTTAACAATTTCAAGCGTCTGAACCCTCCCTTCTTCGACGGCAGCGAGGATGCTATTGCTGCAGATGCCTGGCTACAGGACATTGAAGTTATCTTGGAGGCAGCCAGGACCCCTGAAGCAGAGAAGGTGGCTGTGGTGCGCCTGCAGTTACTAGATCTAGCCCGCAGCTGGTGGGCTATACAAGCAGCGAGTTTGGGTACTCCTGTCATGTGGCCGGTATTCAGTAATATGTTTCAGACCAAGTACTTCGACGCAGTGGCTAGATATGACTTGCAGACCAGGTTTAGTAATCTCAGGCAGATGAACAGGACGGTCAACGGATATGCGGCCGAGTTTTCAAGGTTGAGTCGGTTTGCTCCCACCTTGCTGGCAACCGAGCTAGACAGAGCACAGCGATTTCAGCAAGGGCTCCACTTGGAGATCATATTGGTAGTAGAGCAGTTCGAGCACAGAACTTTTGATGCCATCTTGCGAGCAGCGAGGAGGCATGAGTACACTTCCCGAAGGATAGCGGACCAGACCGGAGGTCGGAAGCGGTCTCACGACCAGCTGAACCAATCCTCAGCACCGGCCCCAGCAGCTAGGGCCCTGACCATTGGAGCTACAAGGACAGATTCGGTTACCTCCTTACAGCATTCTGCCTCGACCTATCCCCAGCAGTAGAAGCAAAAGCGGCCTTTCGCAATCGGTTGTTCTCATTGCGGGAAGCCCGGGCATGTTGTTACTGAGTGCCGCAGAGCACAGGGATTGTGCTTGGTTTGTGGTTCGCCGGACCACATGATAGGATCTTCTCCGTTTAGAAACAGATCATCGTCGACAGTAACTAGTCCCTCGGTTATGGGACCAGCACCAGAACCAGCTCCAGTTCACCAACCACAGCAGCTTCCGTTCCCAGGTCCATTGCCGTCTCAGGCCCAGGCCTTCCAGCAACAGAGGCCTCAGCAGTTCGCCCTAGCCCAGGCCCAGATCCAGAATCGGCAGAGAGGTATCTGTGTCCTATTGTCTTACTTTTTGCCGTTGTTATACGGACACATGTCATGTTTCATGTATCCTAATTATAACGGTATATCCGGGGCCCGAGCCATGTCCTAGATCATTAGAAAACGGTTATTGGTACCAACCTTTTCGTATGAGGAGAAGCCCATGTCCCTGTTTGACCAAAGAGAGAGACCTCAAGCTCAAGACTATCAGTTTAGTTCGTGTTGCTTGAGTTCATCACACTTTGGGGGAGTCAATGTGGGAGCGTGAGAATGATATCCGATCGCGATATTCCGACTTGTTTGACTCGTGAGGTATAATGTCTTCCATATACCTCATGCCTTCGAATCCTTACTTGCATGATTGATTGACTGCTTAGTATAGCTTGCATATGAATAGTATAACTTATCCTTGTCTCTCTAGCCTCTTGATTAAATTCCGAGGACAGAATTATTTTAAGGTGGGTAGAGTTGTAACACCCATATTCGGAACACGTATTTTATCAGGCGTATATGTATTTCGGACCTGTATTTTATTTTCTCGGATTTTGGCCTGTACTTGTAATTGACTTGACTTGCGGATTTTGGATTTTTCGTAATTGGGTTTTACCTGGCTTGGTTTTATGTTGTGGAGAAGGTTGGTTTGGTTTGGTTTATTTTGCATTAGAGTACCTTAGCTAACCTCCACCCTACACACAACTTATCCTCCACCATTAAAATCCCCACCTAACACTCTCTCTTCATTACTTTCCTCCATTAATTGTTCTTCCTCTTCCTCTACACAACACCATCACCCATAGGCAAGTGCACCTTGCCACCACATGAGAACTATATTTTATTTGTTCATTAGCTAGATTAGGCCATGATGATCAATATTAGTGCTTAACATTTTGTGATTTGGAGTCTCCATTGTTCTAGATCTAGGTTTTAACTATTTTTGGATTTACATGGTTTTGATCTATTTTGGTTGGATTTTTGTGGGTTTTGATGCTTCCATGTGGAAGAGAATTCAATTTTACTCAAGTTAGACCTTTGAAAATCCAGATTTGGTTTTGATTTGATAAAGATATGAAGATTTGAACTTTGGAGTTCTTGGAGTGTTCTTCTCGGCCTGGAGAAGGAGACAGCAGCCTGCGCTCTTTAGCGCAGTGCTGGACTGCGCATCCCCCTCTCGGCCTGCGCTCTTTAGCGCAGCGCCGACCGCGCAGCTTGCCCCATGGTGAACTGCGCTCAACCCCAGCGCGCATCCATCCATGCGCAGCCTGATCCTACGCAGTCTGCTTATGCGCAGCCTGATCCTGCGCAGTCTGCTCATGTGCAACCTGTCCTGCGCAGTCTGCTCATTGCGCAATCTGTCCATGCGCAGTCTGCTTATGCGCAATCTGACCCCTACGCCAACCAGCTCAGCGCGAGCCGACTTTTGCGCAGCTCGCTCCTGCGCAGTTGGCCCCCTGGCGCACTTGACTCCTGCGTAACCCGACCCCAGGGACCCTTGCACAATCTGTCCAATCATGGAGATTTGGTTTTATTTTTCCTTAAGCTTGGCTCTTCGAGTGTGGTACCTTAGGACACATGTATCTTACTACAGTGTGTCTGCTATATCCAGCTATCTTTTTCTTTTCTTGCTGGGATCACTCAGGTAGTAACAAACAGGTAACCGGACTTGGAATTCTCATTGCATTTGCTAGTAACTAGGCTTGTGATAACCCTAGTTAGTTAAAGTATCAAGCCGTACTTATTGCTTGGCCGTGCTTGTTGGATGGGGTTCAATCTGTCTAGTCTTGTCTTGATCCTGTACAAGATTGTACATGTCTCGATTTTTTATATTTACCTTGCCGATAAATGGTGGGAGAAGCCAAGTTCCGTTCAGACGAAGGGTTACAACCCCGGTCCTTGTTTGGTTTACGGGTTGTAACCTGGTTATCTGAATAGTCCCATGGTTATCTCATCGTATATCATCCTGTCATGCTTTGTCATATGTTCTGTCTTTTATTGACTCTGTACAAGATTGTCTTTTATATTCACCTGTCATGCTTTTTCTTAAATTACTATCTCTTATTAAGTAATTATATTCTTGTGCTAATTGCTGGTTTTAGTTCTTAAGTGAAGCCTCCTTTGTGGCACTTGCTCTTTCTGGGGTCTGACCCAGCTGGTTTTGTATGGCCAGATACCGGAGCAGCAGCAAAGGATCTACCTGCCTTCCAGCCACATGGTGACCACTAGAGGGAATCCTGCCAACGACTGGGTTATTTTTGGCTCTCCCACTCCATTGTACATTATTCTTTTGAGGCGTTTAGCCGCCGAGCAAGTGTTAGCTCGTGTGTATTTTACTTACTGTCTGCCTACGGGCTGTAACATGATTGGCAACTCGAGGTTGATCATGTATAACTTAACTCTTGCTAGTCCTTACATTTTGTATGACTAGCTTCATGATCATCTGGATATGTAATGTTTGGGACGCCTTACAATTGTATATTTGATGGTCTGATATCTTGTAACTATTACTAGTTGGTTGAGATTGAGACAATAGGCTATTTTATGACCTTAAGAGACTGATGGTTTGTAGTGAAACCCTCACATATCTAGACAGCCGTGACCGTATAGCGGTGTGGATTCCATTCCGTTATACGTAGCTGGCTATGTCTGCCCCCGCTCTCCAGTATTCTGGTTCTGGGGCGTGACAATAGGTTTACACTAGTACACTTTGTGTGTATTAAACAGGACCACTTGAGGTTGTTCTCTTTGTACAAACTACATAAGAGAACAAACACCTCTGTTATTATGGATGCTTGTCCTCTTAATCCAGATATAATAACGGACATGTATATGAAGTGTGCATTACTTTGACTCATAAAAGAGTGAGATTCATTATGGATCAACAACCTCTATGAATTGGGTAATAACATTGTTTGTATGATGGACTGTTGATTATAAATGGAATCCATGTCCCGATACATCGGGTTGATGATGTCCTCTTAAGGAGCTCATAAGGATTGTCATGTAAACCCTACAGGAAGATTATATCCGACATGACAAATAAAGTTGAGCGGTACTACTTAAGGATAAAAGATGTCGAATGAATATAGTTGTCAGTAACTTAATTTGATCGACGGACATACGATATCTTAACATGGGGAGCCAAACGAGCATATAATAAAAGGAGGCCACAAACATAATTTGGGATTAGGGAGGTAGTGCAACAATAGCTCATTAGTGGACCGAGCTATTGTTAATGGGCCTGGATTGTGTGTTCGGGCTGAACACGGGATATCCACATCCGTTAGGAGGTCTAACCCTAATTTTTCCTCATGGTCCCTGCCGTAGCCTGTTTATATCCTCTATTCTTTGGCCACCAGATTTATCATCAGAAATCTAAAATTTTCTCTAAATTCATGATTCACGTAAGGAGAGAAAGAGAGGGCTGCCAAGGAGAAAAAAAGGTTGGGAGATCGTCGCCCACACGACGTCCAACTCGAGAAAGGAATACGTGTAGAAGATCTTGGGGTCGTCCGCTCGAGATTGCCAGGAATTACTTGTCTCCTTTCCGTCGTAGGTATAATTCGTGAACCCTAGTTTCCGCCTATGAAGGGTTAGAACACGTATTAGATCTGTTTAACTTTCTATCAATCAATACGCACACCAAAGGAAGGGTCCTGGGAATCCCCAATTCCATCAATTGGTATCAGAGCCACTTTGGATCTACGTATTGATTAATAAGTCCATGTTGTCCAATAAAACCTACGCTATGTAATAGTCGGTAGATGTGGATCTGTTCTAACTCGGTTTTGCAGGCATCTTAGATCCAACTATTATGGTCCAATGCATGTTTTTTGATTGTGTTGTTATAAACCACGGACATGTCGTTGATGTTGTTGTTGCTGTGGATATAATTAAAATCACGAGTGTTGATCATGCTTATTATTTTAATTTTTTAATCTAGATTATGTGTGAACTCCTTCGGGAGGCATAGGATTGATGTAATATTAATTATTTTTGATCAATCGTGATGGCGGTGGTGGCTGTTTCTGACGCCGGACGAGATGCTGGTTTTAAGCAGTCCAGAGGCAGACAAATGATTTTGGATGAAGGAATCGACAGCTAAAATAGTTGAGGACCCCGTATAGATCTGCGCAGCGCCAGATTTTGGATTCGGATAGTTGAGGACGGAGCAGCAAAGATGACCATAATAGTTGGATATTTTCTCTTATTTTTGTCATTTTGCTTTTTCTGATTATGCATGTTTATTATTGTGTGGTTATTTTTTTTTTAAAAACCAAGCCTACATTAATAATGGACAACATGGACATAATATCAACTAGTAGAAAAACCCTCATTGTTAAATAACTAAGTGGGAGAGGATTTTTATTTAGTATAAATCCTATGGTCTCCATTACTGGTTTGTAGGTAATGTAATTATACTTGCGTGTTAGCTTTAGTGCTTTCCTCCATATCGGATGAGTATAATTATGGATCACCAGTACAAACTTCCTTAGGGATAATTGTAGAAAGTTACCTAGTATATGTTCACTTCTCCATCTGAAGGAACTCATTACAAGGTAATAGACTTAGTATTAAGTAATGGTATACACTTAGATACAAATAATGGTATCCTCCCCATCGGAGTCACTGCTATTATTTGTATGACCAGAGCAAGACCAGCATATTAATTTTATTTGTCATAAAGTTATATTGACATGATAGTAAAATTAATAAGAAAAATCTACTTGAACAAAGTTGAATTTGTATACGTCCACACTATCGTGGCCTGCTAAATTTATGGTGTTCAAGGTGTTGGTGAATTTCTTATTATTGTTTTGATGGAATCAATATTTAGTTAATTAAAAAAGTTTTTTTGCCTTACATAATTTTATTTATGTGATTCTCAGGATTTCAAAAATGGGTTCTTTCAGTCCACTTATGGCGATTCTTAAAGAAAACAAACATACTGGACGTAATTATATTGACTGGAAACGTAATTTGGATATTATTCTGACTGCTGAGGAGTACAAATATGTACTTATTGAGGAATGCCCACCTAAGCCTGATGCTAACTCTGATGAAGAGGTCAAAGAGGCTTATAAGAAGTGGAAAAAGGCAGATAAGATGGCACAGTGTTACATTCTGGCATCTATGTCAAATGTATTGCAACATCAGCATCTGGCCATAGCCACAGCTTATGACATGATGTATAACCTCAAGGAACTCTTCGGACATCAGAGTAGAGCAGCTAGGCAGTTTGCTATGAAATGTTTGATGAATACAAAAATGGCTGAGGGTACACCAGTAAGGGATCATGTTCTCAAGATGATGGGTCATCTGAATGAAATGGAGATCTTTGGAGGTGAAATCGATGGGAAAACCCAAGTCGATATCATTCTCGGGACTCTGCCTAAAAGTTTTGACAATTTTTGTCTTAATTACAACATGAACAAAAGGTTGTATAGTTTGGCAGAACTTGCAAAAGAGCTACAGGATGCTGAATCTCTCTTTAGGCAGAGTGGTCATGTTTTTGTTTCTGAAAAGGCTTCTACTTCTAAGCCAAAAGGCGGTAAGAAGAAGAATAACATTCAGAAATAGGCAAACTCAGCAAAGAAGGGCATGGGACCTCAAGGCACGGTGAAAAAGCCGAAAGGCAAATATTTCAAGTGCAAAGGGTCAGGACATTGGAAGACTGATTGTTCACTTCTCAAATAAGGGAACAAAGAAGGTATATCTCATTTACTAGTAGTTGAAACATGTTTAGCGGTATTATCTACCGGCACCTGGTGTGTAGATACATGAGCCACTAATCATGTCTGCAATATATTGTAGGGGTTCCAGGAAACCAGACGGCTCAGTGATGGAGAGATATGCTTGTTTATGGGTGATGCTACAAAAGTATCGGTCGTTGCATTAGGAGATGTTACTTTATCTTTTGGTAGAAATAAGTCTTTGACATTGAGAGATTGTCTTTATGCACCTTCACTTAGAAGGAATTTAATTTCTGTTTCTATGTTAGTTAAGGATGGATATTCAGTTTATTTTAATGACAATATTGTTATTAGAAAGAATAAACATTTTATCTCTTCTGGTGCATTGGTTGATAATTTGTATGTCATTAATCCTATTTCGCCCACAATGCAACTTATGGAAATGAATAATATGTCATCTAACTTAAATAAGAGAAAAGAACCTTCTTGTATGAACCAAACATATCTTTGGCACTTACGATTGGGGCATATTAACCTAAGAAGGATTCAAAGACTGGTTGAAGATGGACCTTTGAGTTCATTGGAAGTGGAGGCACTACCAGTCTGTGAATCCTGCTTGGAAGGTAAAATGACCAAAAGGCCTTTTACGGCAAAGGGGTATAGGGCCAAAGATGTGTTGGAATTGGTTCATTCTGATTTGTGTGGACCCATGACTATCCAAGCTAGAGGTGGCTTTGAATATTTTGTCACATTTATTGACGATTATTCAAGGTATGGATACATTTATTTGATGCGCCGTAAGTCTGAGTGCTTTGAGAAATTCAAAGAGTACAAGGCTGAAACGGAGAAATGTCATGGAAAATGTATCAAGTCATTACGATCAGATCGTGGTGGCGAGTACCTCTTTGGAGAGTTTAGGGATTATTTATCAGAGGCTGGGATTGCATCCCAATTGCCTGCACCTGGAACGCCCCAACAGAATGGTGTAGCCGAAAGAAGGAATAGAACTCTTATGGAGATGGTTAGATCAATGATAAGTTATTCAGATTTGCCAGATTCGTTTTGGGGATATGCCTTAGAGACTGCAGCTTATATTTTGAACTTGGTTCCTTCTAAGTCAGTACCTTTTACTCCTACAGAGCTGTAGATTGGGCGTAAGCCTAGTCTGAAACATGTTCGCATTTGGGGTAGTCCAGCACATGTGCTGAATGGGAAAGCAGATAAGTTAGAATCTCGTACAGAAGTACGCTTGTTTGTAGGCTATCCAAGAGGAACGAAAGGTGGTTTATTTTATAGTCCTAAGGATCAGAAGGTCATTGTTAGCACCAATGCCCGATTCTTAGAGGAAGACTATGTGATGAACCATAAACCCACAAGTAGAGTTGTTCTAGAAGAACTGAGACGTGAGACACCAAGTACTTCAGTACCAACAGTACAAGAGGATGAACCACAAGTAACTACACAACGTGTCACAAATGTTACACCACAACCGATAGTGCCTCATCGTAGTGGGAGGGTTGTGATACAACCTGATAGATATATGTTCTTGGGAGAGTCGTCAGACTTCGTCCCTGAGGAACAAGATTATGATCCCTGTACCTACAATGAAGCACTCCAAAATAAAGATGCAGAGTCTTGGCAAAAAGTAATGATATCTGAAATAGAATCTATGGATTCTAATCAGGTCTGGGAGCTTATAGAGCCACCCGTTGGTGTAAAAGCCATTGGATGCAAGTGGGTCTATAAGAGAAAAAGAGGATCAGACGGTAAGGTTGAAACCTTTAAAGCTCGGCTTGTAGCAAAAGGTTTTACTCAAAGAGAGGGTATCGATTATGAGGAAACCTTTTCGCTTGTAGCCATGCTTAAGTCTATTCGGATTCTTTTATCTATTGTAGCTCATCTCGATTATGAGATTTGGCAAATGGATGTCGAGACAGCTTTCCTTAATGGAAGTCTTGAGGAAGACATCTATATGAAGCAACCAGACGGGTTCATTGAAAAGGGCCAGGAGCATCTTGTTTGTAAGCTCAAGAAGTCCATTTATGGACTTAAGCAAGCTTCCAGATCTTGGAACATATGTTTTGATCAGGTGATAAAATCCTATAGATTTGATCAATGTCAGGATGAATGATGTGTATACAGAAAGTGTGACGAAAACGTGGTGGTGTTCCTAGTACTTTATGTGGATGACATCTTGCTCATTGAAAACAATGTGATGGTATTATCTGATGTAAGGGTATGGTTATCCAAATAGTTTGATATGAAGGACTTGGGAGAAGTAGGTCACATCCTTGGGATCAAAGTTCTACGAGATCGCAAGAAAAGGATGTTGGGCTTATCCCAAGCTTCCTATATCGATACTGTAAAAACTCGTTTTAGTATGCAAAATTCTAAGAAAGGTTTCTTACCTTTTAGACATGGAATTGCTCTATCAAAGGAGCAGTGTCCGAGGACACCTAAAGAGATAGAGAACATGAAAGCAGTTCCTTATGCTTCAGCAGTAGGAAGCTTAATGTATGCAATGCTATGTACGAGACCAGACATCTGCTTTGCCATAGGCGTGGTCAGCAGATATCAGTCTAACCCAAGACAAGAGCACTGGACTGCCGTAAAGCATATTTTGAAGTACCTGAAAAGGACTAAAGAGTATATGCTAGTTTACCAGGCAGATAATTTAGTTCCCTTGGGGTATACAGACTCAGATTTTCAGTCAGATAGGGATTCCAGGAAATCTACCTCAGGTTATGTGTTTACTTTGGGAGGTGGAGCCATTGTGTGGAGGAGTATCAAGCAAAAATGTATTGTTGATTCCACCATGGAAGCCGAGTATGTGGCAGCCTCTGAGGCAGCCAAAGAAACGGTTTGGCTCAGAAACTTTCTGTTGGACTTGGATGTGGTACCTAGTTTGCCTAAGTCTATTACACTTTATTATGATAATAGTGGTGCAGTTGCAAACTCGAAGGAACCACGAGCCCATAAGACCGGCAAACACATTGAGCGCAAGCACCACCTGATACGAGATTTCGTAAAGAAAGGAAAAGTTGATGTGATCAAGATAGCATCAGCCGACAACCTAGCTGATCCCTTTACAAAGAGCTTACCAGCTAAGGCTTTTGACAGTCATGTTGAGGGAATGGGAGTCAGATGTGTAGCAGCATGGCTTTAAGTATAAGTGGGAGATTTGTAACAGTATACTGAAAAGCAATGCTTTGAGTATAAGTGGGAGATTGTTAGGGTTATATACTAAAAGCGTCACTTTTGTAGTAACCTTATTTCCTTAAATTTTGAATAAAAATCATATGGGCAAATGTTTGCATATTGTATTTGTTGCAAGTGTTAATGCAAATGCCTGATATTCTATATTGTAGATAATATGGTGTGTGGTGTCACACAGAAGATCATATTATCAGTTTCCTATAGAGTATATAAATAGTTCACAACCTAGATGGACTTGGACAATCTATTGGAAATGTTGTAGTGTAATCTGGTATTAGTCTATCTTGACTATAGGTTTACACTAGTACACTTTGTGCGTATTGAACAGGACCACTTGAGGTTGTTCTCTTTATACTGACTACATAAGAGAACAAACACCTCTGTTATTATGGATGCTTGTGCTCTTAATCCAGATATAATAACGAACATGTATATGCAGTGTGCATTACTTTGACTCATAAAAGAGTGAGATTCATTATGGATCAACAACCTCTATGAATTGGGTAATAACATTGTATGTATGATGGGCTGTTGATTATAAATGGAATCCATGTCCCAATACATCGGGTTGATGATGTCCTCTTAAGGAGCTCATAAGGATTGTCATGTAAACCCTGCAAGTGGATTATATTCGATATGACAAATAAAGTTGAGCAGTACTACTTAAGGATAAAAGATGTCGAATCAATATAGTTGTCAGTAACTTAATTTGATCGACGGACATACGATATCTTAACATGGGGAACCAAACGAGCATATAATAAAAAGAGCCCACAAACATAATTTGGGATTAGGGAGATAGTGCAACAATAGCTCATTAGTGGATCGAGCTATTGTTAATGGGCCTGGATTTTGTGTTCGAGCTGAACACGGGATATCCAGATCCGTTAGGAGGCCTAACCCTAATTTCTCCTCATGGTCCCTGTCGTAGCCTATATATATCCTCTATTCTCTGGCCACCAGATTTATCATCAGAAATATAAAATTTTCTCTAAATTCGTGATTCACGTAAGGAGAGAAAGAGAGGGCTGCCAAGGAGAAGAAAAGGTTGGGAGGTCGTCGCCCACACGACGTCCAACTCGAGGAAGGAATACGTGCATAAGATCTTGGGGTCGTCCGCTCGAGATTGCCAGGAATTACTTGTCTCCTTTCCGCCGCAGGTATAATTCGTGAACCCTAGTTTCCGCCTATGAAGGGTTAGAACATGTATTAGATCTGTTTAACTTTCTATCGATCAATACGCACACCAAAGGAAGGGTCCTAGGAATCCCCAGTTCCATCACATCTCCCCACATATCCTCTAAAAGTTACAACTTCTCAAAACAAATGGACTAAGTCATAGAACAAGTAGGAAAATGGTTATTTTGGTTCCTATTTTTATTCACAGCATCTTTGACCCAACTTCAAGTCTTATTTCGTCCATGATCTAGCTTGATTTACAAAAAATACAATATAAAAGTTGTAGTCCCGTGTCTTAGCTTTCCAAATCTTTTTGAATCACCTCCATTGCCTTTCGAATGAGAAAGTTATGCTCATTTTGATAAAAGGTATCAAAACTGTCCAGAATTGTAATTTAGCTCCATTTTGCACATAGTGTCTCCAACTGCAACCTAAATCAAAATAGAAATATAATGAGTACCTTTAGTCATAAAATAAGCATAAATTGTGAACATTAAGTGATAAAAATATAACAATTTATGTTCTCATCATTGCTTGGATAAGGAACGTATTCAAGTTGTCCCTGATGTTAAGTATTATGGCTTGAAGGATAGCGATTGTGGCAAGCGAACGAAATAATAAGTCAATTGAAATGATGCTAAGTCGAATTTGGAAAAGAGAGTTGCACTGTGGCTTATCGAATCGCACTATCACGAAAGTTGGCTTAAGTACATATGTTTTGGGGACACCTAAAGTATGTGTATGTATCTAACCGATGTGATAGGCTGCGACAATATATCATTGTTGGAAGAGCTTATCTAATCGTACTAGCACGAACTTTGGCTAAAATGCATATATTTTGGGAATGCCTAAGATATGTGTACGAATCCAAATAAAGTGGTAAGCTACGACAAAGATAACAATGCTGGAGGATTGTTGGTGAATCAATAATAAGTTGCGAGTATTTTAGAAAAGAGAAAGACAGATTGAATCATCTATGAATTAAGTGGTACAGTTGGATAACAATCTTGATATTTTCTAGAGTGTCGAATCGAAATATTGAATAAAAGCTGAATGATGAATTTGTTGTGACTAATGAGTTAATAGAATGAGTTGTTTCCTTAAGTTTTGAGGACAAAACTCTTTGTGAGTGGTATATTATGTAATGCCCCGCTCCACGTGAGACATTCGATTGGCTTGTTGGATGCGATCAGAATGTTGGCCCGTGACTTGGGTTAGAAATCAGAAGAATTGAGACTGATCCAGTATCTCTTAGCTGGAAAGACGGAATGGGTATTGGAATGTGGCTCGCTGGTGGAACTGTCCTCCCTCCTCCCTATGCCTTCTTGCTTAATAAAATTAAGTATTGCGATGCTATGATTTTCCCCTAAATGTCCCATATTTTAGTTGCTGGATAATAGAGATGCTTATGTTGCATAATATTGAAATGAACAACACATGAACATTGAACTGTTGAATGAATCACACTTGAACTGATAATGTGAATTGGTGCCATAAAATAAATCGATAATGTCCCTTATTGTAACGCCCCAGTCCCAAAATACGTAGGACTAGGAATATAGACATGCCAGCTGTATACATACGAAGTATACTCCAATATATGGAAACCTCGTATACATACATAAGCTGTAATATGCAGTAGAAACCATAACGACTAATCTCATCCACAAAATAAAGGAAAATAAAGATATCATAATACCAACTATAAAAAGTCTTTATACAATATTTTGGGCGGAGACAAATCCACTACCAACAAACAAGGAAAGAAATACATGAAGAATGAAATAAATTTGGCGAGCGAAACGAAGACGATCTAAGTGCAATCATCCTCGAAGAAATAGCGATGATCACGGCTAGAACTAGAACACCTGCGAAGACAAGAGCACACACCTGACGAGATAACCAGGTCCTCAGAGGGACGTAACAAGACACATAATATCATGCCAATAACTGAATAATAGAAGCTCAATATAAAAGTATATATACGACTAAACAAATAAAGGTCCTTAACCATTCTATGTGTTAATACGTTTTGAAGACAACGTTCCATACAAAGGCTCCCGAAGCTAGAAACACGGCACGTTAGAGTTTCAACCAAGGCACTAGTGGCGTCTAGAGAAAAGTAAATGCACGGCCCATTAGCACTCAAGCGATGTCACGACCCGTACCCTAGAGTAAGGGCACGAGAAGTGGGTACGTCCAGCCTACGCCGCAGTGTCGGCGGTAGAACGCTGTCCTAGGTCAAACATCTAACAATATAAAAGTACTTGTACAGTATATACTCTCCGAATGGAGGTGACATAACAGAATATAATCTCAATCACATCTAGGGTAGAAGAATGAAAGACAGATAGATAGATAGATAGTAACTCAAGAGAACAGTATCATAGATGAAATAAGTCCAAGTGTCTAGGATAACATAACATCCAGAATGTCAACCCAAAATACAATATAAGTCTAAGAGTCTATACATCTCAACATCTCAAAATACAACTCAGAATGTGAGACAAAATGATAATATGAAAAAGACTGACTAGCTAAACTAGCCTAGACTACTGGGGCAACATCCTCAGCTGCAGGTGTTTTCCATAAATAAATTTACTTTATTTATTTTGTATCTGAGAAAATTACAACTGTAGGAATCTAATCTAGAAGACGATTACTTTATCCCTTGGACGATGCGATGAAGAATACTCGAACTTTGAAAAACTTGGACAGCAACTGGGCAATCTCTCTGTTCTTTCTGAAATTGTCTGTAGTGTCTGATGAAGATGAAGAAACTCTTTTTTATAGAGTTCAGGATAACTGTCCTTAAGCATACGCTCAGGTAGTTACTTGACGTATGCATAACTGCAGGGACGCATGGCGAATTCTGATGGAGACATATTAGCGTGCGGTTGAAAGTAGTGGAGCATGTTCAGGAGAGATTGATGGCCTGGATGCCATGTTGCATAACTTCTAGAGAAGTGGATAACTGTTACAGGACACGTGAGAACGTGTGTTGACTGTAATCCTGGATATGGTTGCTGTAATACGCTGCCTCGTTGAAGGAGAGTTATACGCTGACTTGGATGATGTAGAAACAAAATAAAGCTGATACGCTTACTGGAGAAGAAAGGAGTCGTACTCTCACTTGATGAGGAAGGAGTCGTATAGACTTCATACGCTCACTGAAGAAGGAAGGAGTCGTATAGACTTCATACGCTCACTGAAGAAGGAAAGAGTCGTATAGACTTCATACGCTCAATGAAGAAGGAAGGAGTCGTATAGACTTCATACGCTCAATGAAGAAATAGCCACGTGGCCATCATCAGTCTTCTCTGATAAGCCATATCTTCAAATAACTGTCAAAAGATTTTCTCGAGCGTCGTGACTGCAGATATGACGGCTGACAGACTGTCAAAACTGACAGTAATGATGGCTTTGCATTAATGATCTGCTGAGCTGTCCTCGTAAAAGACAAAACCAACTCTTCGAATACATATACGACGGTTGCTCTTTTCATGACAACTATCTTTGCACGAAAAGACGAGACGTCAGATTCATTCTTCATTTAATATATGCTGTGCTGCCACTTTAAGAAGAAATAATAAAATATCCACTAAGCGTATGACTTTTGATAAGCGTATGGCCTTGAGCGTAAGGATTAAAATGACAGCGTGTCATAATTTTCCACATCCTACAAGACCCCCTTCAAAGTTTTCGAACTTTATGAGTTTCAAAAGTTCGAAATTACTTTGAATAAAAAAGTGGGAATGAGTCTTGACACGCTGGCATTAAATCTGTTTATGCAAAAATGAATTTATTAAATGTCATGATGACTCTTCATTTTTCGAGACTGATTGAATCTGATTTATGGAGGAATATGAACCGCCAGCAAGCTTTGTTATATAAACTGAGAAAATTCAGTTTTTGACATTCATATTTCTTGTAACCATGACTCCAAAGGAAGCGGCTGAAGAAGAAGCACGAAAATTAGGTTTATGTGCCCATGGTGACCCCACCTTTGGAGGCAAAGAACCGGAGCCCTTCATCATCGAGTTCAAAGATGACCCCACGCAGTTAGCCAAGAATTTCTTGGGTTACTTCGGTCTGGACGGCACCTCTACTTCTGATGGGCGGAGCCTCGCAGAGAAGTGTGAAATGCTCGCTGCTCTGTTGCACCGCATGGGGGTCCGAAGCGTCGAAGAGTTAGGCTTCAAACTTAGCCGCTCTGGAAAATAGAGCGTGACTTTATTGCACCCCTTTCTTTCCCTCTCTTTTTTGTTTTGTAAGGCCATCAGTGCCTTTAATGAAATGAATATTCAAGAATTCTCTGTTTAGTATAATTTTGTGTTGAAAACTAACATGCACCAATGAATAACTGTAGATTACGCTGTAGGTTACGCTGTCTTCCAATGTTTGTAAGTTACGCTGGATAGCGTACATCAATGAATAGCATGCACCAATAAATAGCTGTAGGTTACGCTATCTTCCAATGTTGTGGAAAGCACTCTTTGAATATTTCCAAGGCTATGCTGGTTTCCAAAGTACACGTGGCACTCATTGCATATTTTATGAGCGTTATTTGTGGATCCTTCCCAAGAATAGGCTTGTGCTCCATACTTTAAAATAGACAGAAGAGTTTCACAGAACTCATCCCCATCTTCTTTTTCTTCTCTTGTCTGAAAATGAACGTGAGATTTCACTCTCGAATCGGAAAGCAAAAGCTTCTAAATGTTCGAATTCTGAGCAATATGTCAGACATCAGTTTGCCAATTCTTAGCGTCAAACTTGAAGGTAAGTCCGGCATAATACATGTACTGTTTTTGCTGTTGAAAATAAGCTTTCTGTCTCTGAGCGTGCTTGAACAACCAGTACGTTTCATATGACATTTCTGTTGATTTAATTCTCTTCTTCATGCTGTTTTCCGCAGAAACTTGGCTAAAGATTTTCTTCAGAACTGGCATTGGTGATGTGGATGCTGTGGAGAATGTCCTTCTGACACCAACATCAGGGAGCTCATACGCTTTTGACGCGTACATCAGACAACTCAGAACTCTTCATAGGATAGAAGGGTCTTCCTCAAATGGTAGGAAGAGCCTTTATACACGAGAGTTGGATGGTGGAGTCAACTCTACTACCGAGAAATCGGGTAGTAGAGTTCCTTTCACGGGAGAACTAGGAATTGTATCCCAAGGTTTGGATATATTCCTGTCTTCCTTGAAGGATTACCCCCATCCACCAATTGTATTGGCAGCACCACGACTTCGGGCTGCCATACTCTGTGGTTCTCCTCTCGTCTGAGAGAGAAGACCAGAGTTTGATTCCTGCTGATCTGGTCGTGACTGAGACCCAGACAGTCAGGAATTGCCACCAACAACGAACCTGACGGAGAAGATCCGACGGAGAAGATCCAAAGAAGAAGATAGATCTCTATTCGGTTATCGTTGTGGTGTAGAATGAAAATCCAAGATTTGTAATAGATTTCTATTATGATTTGTAAGAAAGTCTAAGAAAATGTAATAGACTTTTTATAGTGAAATAGAAATGACAATTCTTCTATGCTCAATGATTTGTATTTGTGGATGAATTAAGGACATAATAGATAATAAAATCATCTTTTCTGTTTTAGAGTATATAATATTATCAGAGGTATTATGGACATGATAATATATAGAAACTCGAAAGAAAATAGATTGATTTCTATGCAGAGGTCAAAACATGACAAATGAGTAAGTAGATTCGGAATTAATTCAGAGGTTATGAAAACATGATAAATAACGAATCCCCACTTGATAAATTGATAGAAGATTATGAACGGACGAACCATTTAGGAAATGATAACGGATGAACCGTCGAATGAATGTAACAAATGAACGGATGAACCGTCAAGTATTAATGAATGTATGAATCGTCGAATGAATGTGAGAAATGAATGGATGAACTGAATCCCAGGAAAGAATACGTCCCTTCGATCTTTGTAACCATATGCCTATAAATAGAGCATATATTTGAGTAGAAGAATCATATATCATCCTCTTTTATCCACAATGTCTTCTGAAAAGAATAAAAAGAAGACTGAAGTCGTCTCTGAAGTTACTGAAGGTGCTAAAGAGCATCTTCCTTCCGCAGAAGAAGGAAATGGGCGAAAGCTCATCTACTCCCAAGCCGCCAAAAGATATCCTCGACTTCCTGGTCGAACCAGGAGAAACCGAAGAAGAAGAAGCAATGAGGCTGGCTGTCTGTCAGTTCTTGATGCGGTCAAGAAAAGATGTATTAAATTCTTTTGCTGATTATGTATGTGGCCCTTGTCCCAAGTATGAGAGGGATGACAGTAATCTTCCATGATGATGTACTCTTTTTTTTTCTTGAAGAATTTGTCAAAATAAACTCTGTTTAAAGAAACTTTGTTTACGATGTATCCTTCCCACTTTACATCAATTTTGCCTTTATTCACTGATCTTTAGACTCAGAAATCAAAAAGACTAAATATTTGAGATAGAAAATTCAGAGGTAATATGGACATGATTTTCTATACAAGATATTTATTAAAACTACTGGGGATCTAATAAAACGAAATATCAAATTCTCTGGGAAGATGATACATGGTAGAATATCAATTTCCTCTGGGGATAACGATATGAAATAACTTTTGTAAAGAAGGATTTTATATTTACTGGGGAATGATGAAAATATTATACATAATATTTCTTTAAGAATTTGCCATTGATAGGCATCATCATGACTTTTCCATCCATAGAGGCAAGCTGGTATGCTCCGTTAGAGAAGACTTTGTTCACTACGAATGGGCCTTCCCATTTCGCATCAAATTTGCCTTTGCTCATATGTGTCATGGTCATAGGACGTCTGACAGTAAGGACCAGTTCTCCCTTCTGATATGCTCTGATTTTGACTTTCCGGTTAAAAGCTTTAGAGATTCGGGCCTGATACAGCTCGATATTTTGTTGAGCATATAATCGTTTTTCATCTAGAGCTTCCAACTCTTGAAGTCGAAGACGATCATTGTTTTCTGTTGTCAGTTCATTGGAGATTGCAATTCTCAGAGAAGGAATCTGGATCTCAAGGGGAAGAACAGCTTTCACACCCATATACTAAAGAGAAAGGTGTACATCCAGTCGTATTGCGAACTGTGGTGCGGTAGGCCCATAAATATTCATCCAGCTTCTCGCTCCAGTTGCGTTTGTTAGAAGAAACGAACTTTTTCAAGAGTTTGATGATTGTTTTATTGAAAGCTTCTGCCAATCCATTGGCTGCTGGATTATATGCTGTAGAAGCTAAATTATTAATCCGATGATCGTCGCAGAATCGAGTAAATTTCTGACTGACGAACTGCGGTCCGTTATCATGGATAATACGACGATGGAACACCAAATCGATAGATAACATGATGTTTGACGAAGTTGATAACACTAGAAGTTTTAACTTCAGATAACGGGATTGCTTCAGCCCATTTGGAAAAGTAATCGGTTATTGCTAAAATAAACCGATGTCCTCTTGATGATGGTGGGTTGATGGGACCAATGACGTCCATGCCCCAAGCTTCAAAGGGCCATGATGCCGCTGTTGGATGTAAAAACTCTGACGGTTGATGAATAAAGTCTGCATGGATTTGACAGGCTTTACATTTCTGAGCATATTGAATAGCGTCAGCCACCATCGTGGGCCAATAATAACCCATACGTCGGATACGATCTTGAAGTTTAGGACCTGGTTGATGAGCTCCGCAAACACCATCATGTGCTTCATGAATTATCTGTTGTGTTTCTTCACCGGCAATGCATCGGAGGAAAAGACCGTCGTAAGACCGACGATATAATGTTTTCGTCGTATGATTATAATAGAATCTGAGAGATCGACGTCGAATAGACGCTGCTTCACTCGGATTATCAGGAAGTATATCATACAAAACAAAATCTATAAACGGGCGTCTCCAGTCTTCAATTATGGCTTCTATTTCATTAGAAAAGACATATTCCATAGTAGAATCAGAGGAAGACGAGGGCATTTTGTCAAACTTTGATCCAGCATCAAGGTTGAAAGAATCTTTGTCTGGTTTGTGAGGAAAAGCCAAAGCCAAATTATTCTCAACACAGAATAGTTCTCGGTTATAAACCACTATTACTTGCTGACGTCTGATTGGTATAGCTAATACAGCAGCAAGATTAGCTAAAGCATCAGCTTCTGCATTATAGGCTCGTCGAACATGTTCAATAAAGAAGTCTTCAAAAGATGAGGCTATAGAGAGTGCTGCTCGATGATAAGGTATCAAATCCTGATGAGGAACTTCATACGTTCCTCTGATCTGATTGACAATAAGCTTGGAGTCTCCATAAACTTCCAAATATTGAATATCTAGATGTTTAGCAAGTTGAAGACCAATGAGTAATGTATTGTATTCGGCTACATTGTTTGAACATGATTGATCTAGAGAATAAGCCCTCTGAATAGTTAGTCCTTCTGGGGATACAAGAACAATCCCAACTCCAGCGACAATATTACCGTTAGGACCTATTCTAGATGCTCCATCAAAGAATAGATGCCAGGTAGGAACTTCTTCAGAAATCAGATTTGAATCCAAGACTTCATCAGAAATCTCATCATATGATTTAGAATCTTCTGGAATTGCATGAGCAGCCAGAAAATCAGCAATAGCCTGTCCTTTAACCGACTTCTGAGGAATATAATGCATATCGTATTGAGCTAACAAGATTCCCCAATTAGCTAGTCTGGAGTTGAGAATACCAGGTTTCTTTATCATAATCTTGATGGGATTCACTCTGGAAATGACATGAATCGTTTGGCCGATAATATAATGTCGCATTTTCTGAACAACAAACATTAATGCTAAGCATTCCTTCTCGATTGGAGAATAACGCAGTTCAGCACCCGTCATTGTGCGACTGAGATAATAAATAGCCTGTTCATGGCCATCTTTATTTTCCTGGGCAAGTAATGCACCAAGAGAATGATCCATGGCTCGAACATATATAAGAAATGGTATCCCCGAGACGGGAGGTACCAAAACTGGAGGGTTCATGAGATACTGTTTAATATCGTCAAATGCTTTTTGACATTCTTCGTTCCAGACGAAAGATACACCTTTCTTCAGAAGTTTGTTGAATGGTCTGCAGCGTCCTGATAAGTTGGAAATGAATCTCCTGATATAAGCAATTCTTTCTTGAAATCCTCGTAGCTCTTTTAAGGTGCGTGGAGGACGCATCTCTTGAATGGCTTTGATCTTCTCGGGATCCACGTGTATACCTTTAGCGGTAATGACGAAGCTGAGAAATTTACCACTAGAGACGCCCAGGAAGGACTTAGTAGGGTTTATTTTAAGTTGATGCTGACGCATTAAATCAAAGATAGTCTTCAAATCTTGGATATGATCCTCCTTTCGTCGACTTTTGACTGCAATATCATCAACATAGCATCCAACTATTTTTCGGAGATGTTCGCGGAATATAGTGCTCATTGCTCGCTGATATGTTGCTCCTGCATTCTTGAGACCAAACGGCATCACTGTATAACAGTATGTACCGATCGACGTTCTGAAGGAAGTGTGTTTTTCATCATCTGGGAACATTTTGATCTGGTTGTATCCCGAATACCCATCCATAAATGACATTCGTTCGAAACCACATGTATTGTCGATCATAACATCAGTAATTGGAAGAGGAAACTCGTCTCTAGGACAAGCCGTATTGAGATCGCAAAAGTCTATACAGACTCGGATCTTGCCAGTCTTTTTAAGGACAGGAACGATGTTAGCCACCCATTCAGGATGTTGTTCCTCTCGAATAAATCCAGAAGCCATAAGCTTGTTGACTTCAGCTTCAATTGCATCCATAATGTCTGGACGAAATCGTCGCTGTTGTTGTTTGACCGGTTTAGCATTTGGCATGATATTGAGTTTGTGCATTGCAATCTTCGGATCTAGTCCTGGCATATCTTCGTAACTCCAGGCAAAGACATCGATATAATCACGAATAAGCTTGATCATGTCTTGCTTATCTGTTTCTGAAAGACTTTCACTGATGAATATTGGTTTAGGAGAACCTTCTTTACCAACATCAATTTCGATCAGTTTATCTTCGGTAGGAGGTTCTCTCTGCTCGAACTTGAATTCCCATTGATTATCTAATCTTTGAGCCCATTGTTCTGATTCGGGTGATATTTCAAAATCATCCTCATCTTCATCATTTTCCTGCGGGCCATCAACAGAGACCATATTGACGAACAAAATAGAACGATGAAGATCGCCAATACTCGTGTCAGAATCCTAAGAGAGAGAATCAGAAGACTCAGATCGTTCGTCTTCATCGGACTTTGAATCTTCATGGACTATGTTGATAAAGGAAGTAGGAGCAATGTAACCTAAACCACATTTTGTCCTTCCGTATTTTAATGGAGGAATTCGAACAGGCATTCTTCTTCCTTTTCCATTATTGAGACTGGTTCTAAAGTCATAACCCATATTCTTGATGATATTTTTGGATTGTTGACTGTAGCGACGCAGTTGTAACCTTCCAGTATCATCGTTTATGTCATCTTCTTCCAAGTTAGGAGGATTCTGGGGTCCTTTATAAAAGAAGATCGGATTTTCTCCCTTTTTTCTAGCAGGGACCACGAAGTATGATTTTTGTATGGATTCCAATGATACGTCTGTATGAAGAGTTTGAACAACCCCTATAGTTAATGACTCCAAGTTATCTAGCAATTGTAAATAACTTTGTACATGATACCAATCTTGGAACTGAGTAGACCCTGTCCACATGCTGATAATTGGTAAAAGATTCGACTTGCAAGTGTCGATGGTAACAGCATCGGGAGTTCCGAGAGGCATTTTGAGGGCTTCTCTTCTGAATCTTTCAATGAATTCCTCGGTGGTTTCGTTATTTTTCTGTTTAATTCTTAAGAGGGCTGACATGGTCATGTCGTTGA
Organism: Iris pallida; assembly: GCA_029216955.1. Classification (NCBI taxonomy): domain Eukaryota; kingdom Viridiplantae; phylum Streptophyta; class Magnoliopsida; order Asparagales; family Iridaceae; genus Iris; species Iris pallida. The sequence goes on from JANAVB010018998.1 coordinate 8,015,068, forward strand.
GCCCTTCATAGAATCGTTCAAGAAATATTTGCTTTAAACCGGCAAATGAGGTAATGCACCCATCAGGGAGACTTCTATACCATTCATAAGTCATTTCTTTGAGACATCCAATGAACACCCGAGTAAGGAGGGCGTCACTTGGTTGCAGTTGATCAGTCATTACTTCAAAATGATTAATGAACTGACTTGGGGAGGTTGTCCCATCATAGAAAGAGATGGTCGGAGGTTTGTATTTTGGTGGATACGATACCTGCTTCCATTCTATCGGGTAAGGTTGCTTGATACCTAACCTTTGCAAACCATCCTTTTGTTTGAATGCCTCGAATTGAGTTCAGAGATTCTTTAACTCTTCAGAAACAATTCCAGAAGATTGGGGAGTTGTAACTTGTTGAGTGTAATTAGGAGGAGGGACTGCAGCATATGTACCACCCCCAGCTCCAGACTGACTTGGAGTGGGTTGTTCAGGAACATTAGATTGTACCCCCGGAATAGTAGAGGGTTTCGGGTTTGGAACAACAGGAGTATTTAATATAACTGGAGGAGCTGTCTGTTGGACTTGCTGAGTTTGATGCTGAGATTGCATAAGAGTGTGCATAGCATTCAACGTATCTGCCATAGCTCGCAACTGTTGTTCTAAGAAAGAAATCCTTTGATCGTGAGCTTCGGTGTTAGTTGAGGGTTCATGATCGCCCTCTGCCATGTAAGTGGTAATCATTCGAGGAATAGATGATGAAACAGTCTGTTCTGAATCATCACTGTGTGAATCAGTATCTTTTCCAGGGCTTTTTACAGGAGTCAATACTGGAAAATTGGACTCTCCAAGGAAGTCTTCTGTGATCTCCGGATTACCAAGAGGCTCTGGTCAAGGCTCCGGTCCTGGATCGAGTGCCAAGATAAACACCATCTTCAGAGTCTGATATAGCATCAGACCGTATGCTACCCCCAATATTTCTGGAAGTCATGTTGACAGAAGCATAAAGAGGTTCATCTTCATCCAACATTGGTTCATATTGAATCCGTTCAAAAACAGATTATCTTTTTGGTGAACAACAATATTGAATTACAACTCGAGGTTGGAAGTAGCAACCATGTTTTTCATGGCAAATATGAGCAATATCATAGCCTGATGGAGTGTCAATTCTCTGTTTATTTTGCAAATATTCCCGGAGATCTGTAGGAACAGATTGGGAAGTATTTGAAGATAGTTTCTGTGTAGAAACTTGTCTTTTGTTCTTCTGTCTTCTTGGTTCCTGAGTGTATAAAGACTGATTAATTTGAGCCACATAGTTTTTGGCATATTCTACATCAGGGTCTAATATACTTGTCTCAGTGGAACCGAACCGATTCTGATTAAGCTTATTACGAAGATCCGTAGGAGATTTGACTTTGATATCAGTCTTGGATACTTGTAATTTGCCTTTCTCAGACCGAGAAATTTTAAGAGAAGGAAGATGAGTATTATTCCGACTAGAAGTCGGTAATAATCCATCTTTGGAGGAATTAGCCAAAAGGCGTTTTCTATTGTTTGATCTAGTAAGAGTACTAGTCAAATTAACTCCAGAGGTAAAGACCTTAGGAGTAGAGGAGTTGACTAAAGAGTCTTTCTCCTTGGTTGGCACAAGATGTGCAAGTTGAGGGGGAATCATTTGTATGTTCTGTGGAAGAGAACCCCCAATCTGATTTTGAGAAACAGTCAAAGGACTGTATTTGTTAGTATACGCTGACTTCAGTTTGGACTTCTGGTCATACGCTGCCTTTTTATTAGCATACACTGGCTTTGGCTCAGCGTACGCTGCCTGATGTTGGCTTTTGTACGCTACCTTTGCCGTACTCTGCCCTTTGAATGCCATACGCTCAGAGTCATCAATGGCTAAAGAGCCGACTGCTGTCGTAAGAATAGAGGAAGAAGGGACCTTGACATGTCCAGAGATGGTTTTTCTTGTACACGTTGACTTGGTTAAAGAACCAACTTTGTCAGTGTGACTAGGAGAAGCCACTGTTGCCGTGTTCCGAGAAGCCGAAGTGTGCTTCATGGAAGTTGAAGACGTGTTCTTGTCAGCATGAGAAGTGACAGAAGCGTCTCGGACTGCTACAGAAGACTTAGGGACATAGACGGAGTGTCCCTTCTTCTTGGCAGCAGAAAGAGCGGAGGAAGCAGTGCGGCCCTCCTTCGCCTTGAGCATTTCTTCATAAGCCGATTGGTCGAATTGTACAACCATCGTCTTCTTCGTCAAGCCGATCGACGAAGTATCGCATTGAGTTGTTGCTATCTTATTAGAGAAGACAGCTTTCCCCGACAGAGTCGCCAATTTGTTTTCCATAAATAAATTCACTTTACTTATTTTATATCTGAGAAAATTACAACTGTAGGAATCTAATCTAGAAGACGATTACTTTATCCCTTGGACGATGCGATGAAGAATACTCGAACTTTGAAGAACTTGGACAGCAACTGGGCAATCTCTCTGTTCTCTCTGAAATTGTCTGTAGTGTCTGATGAAGATGAAGAAACTCTTTTTTATAGAGTTCAGGATAACTGTCCTTAAGCATACGCTCAGGTAGTTACTTGACGTATGCATAACTGTAGGGACGCATGGCGAATTCTGATGGAGACACATTAGCGTACGGTTGAAAGTAGTGGAGCATGTTCAGGAGAGATTGATGGCCTGGATGCCACATTGCATAACTTCTAGAGAAGTAGATAACTGGTACAGGACACGTGAGAACGTGTGTTGACTGTAATCCTGGATATGGTTGCTGTAGTACGTTGCCTCGTTGAAGGAGAGTTATACGCTGACTTGGATGATGTAGAAACAAAATAAAGCTGATACGCTTACTGGAGAAGAAAGGAGTCATACGCTCACTTGATGAGGAAGGAGTCGTGTAGACTTCATACGCTCACTGAAGAAGGAATGAGTCGTATAGACTTCATACGCTCACTGAAGAAGGAAGGAGTCGTATAGACTTCATACGCTCAATGAAGAAGGAAGGAGTCGTATGGACTTCATACGCTCAATGAAGAAATAGCCACGTGGCCATCATCAATCTTCTCTGATAAGCCATATCTTCAAATAACTGTCAAAAGATTTTTTCGAGCGTCGTGACTGCAGATATGACGGCTGACAGACTGTCAAAACTGACAGTAATGATGGCTTTGCATTAATGATCTGCTGAGCTGTCCTCGTAAAAGACAAAACCAACTCTTCGAATACATATACGACGGTTGCTCTTTTTATGACAACTATCTTTGCACGAAAAGACGAGACGTCAGATTCATTCTTCATTTAATATATGCTGTGCTGCCACTTTAAGAAGAAATAATAAAATATCCACTAAGCGTATGACTTTTGATAAGCGTATGGCCTTGAGCGTAAGGATTAAAATGACAGCGTGTCATCATTTTCCACATCCTACAGCAGGTGGATCCTGCTGAGGGTCCACAACATAAGTGTCATCTAGTCCTGCTCCATAATAGGTACACACCAGGACCTCATCCTCATCCTCTGTAATATTTTCAACAGGTCCAGTCAGGACAGGAACGAGCACAATACATCTCACGCAGTGCATAGTATGATAGAAAATATAAAGCATGCAATAGAGTAAAATATAGGAAACGCTGAAAGGAAATATACGCTGTAAAAGAGATAGCTGTAAAGAAAATATCTACTGTATATAGAGAACTGTAAGTGTCTAGTGATGTAGAGTACAAGATAGGCATGTGAATGGCTAGAATTTATACATAATTACACTACTGAGTTTATACATGATTACACTACTTTGGAATTATTCACATGTCTACTTCTACTCCCCCATTTCCCCAATCAATACACAAGGATCCATTCAAGTAATGTTAAGATTCGTGATAAGCCCATAAATGGGTGATTCATGAGAGGCTCTGTGAACATGAGAGTACATGAGTCACAAGCGATTCGTGAATCTATGGAAGCATTGAGATACATAATGATTCGTAAAAAGCACAAACATGCTGTATCTGATGCTCCCGAGGGGGATAACATCTTATGAAAAGATCCATATAGTACCAATCCGTGATAACAATCGTGTCAGCATCAAGTAAAGTAATCTAGAGCAAGAATATAAATCCTGGCAAGTATGAAACGGTCAAAGAATATACTCGCCTGATAACTGAATGTCTGAAGAGGATAAACTACCTGAGGAGAGGTGTATGGCTCCTAATCAGAGCAATACAAGTCACAATGTATCCACAATGGTAAAAATAGAGTATACAATACGTACTACATAATTCTAGGTCAATCTGGTCAAAAGTCAACTCTTGGTCAACTCTAAAGTCAAACTATGTCACAGGAAGTCAAACTAAGTCACAGGAAATCAAACTAAGTCAAATAAGGTCAAACAAGGTCAAACAAGTCTAATCCATGTTAAAGTCAACTCTTGGTCAATATTCTAGTCAAACTAGTCAAGTTATCTAGGGTCTTGGTCAACAATGGTCAGACTAGTCAAATACTAGTCAACATGATCAATCTAGGTCAAGTCTAGGTCAAACTTAGACTAACTAAGGTTTTGGTCAAACATAGACTAGTCAACAAGGTAATTAGGTCAATGGTCAACTATCTAAGTCAATACTCCATAAGGCTAACTCAAACCACGACACAACCTCTAAGTATTCTACTTAACCCCATACATATCTTAAATTACATAGGACTATCCTTATAACCATATGGTCAAACATAAATCAATTAGTTAGGGTTTAGTCAAACTTTAGTCAACTAGTCCTTCTATGTTCATCTAAGCCATCTCTAGGTCAATTAGGTCATGGTTGACCTATAGTTGACTTTGGTCAACAATGGTCAATTATCTAGTCAAACTAGGTCTACTAGTCAAGTTAGGTCAAACATGGTCAGACCAGTTAAACTAGTCATTTTAGGTTAATCCTAGTCAATTCTAGGTTAATTAGGTCAAGTTTTGACCTAAGGTTGACTTTGGTCAACTCTAGTCAATAAGGGTCAATAGGGTACCTAGGTCAAGGGGTCACTTAGACAAATTAGGGTCAACCCCCAATTTGGCCATATGCTAGTAATTAGGTTCCATGGGCTAATATCATATAGGTATCTATCTCTATACAATATATATATATATACACATATATATAACTTTAGATATATACATATACAAACATTCTATATAGGCCTATAGACTATGTATACTCATATGCCATATATAATATATATATATAGATACAATATAATCTAATACCATATATATATATATATATATATATATATATATATATATATATATATATATAAAAAAATTTATATATATATATATATATATATATATATATATATATATATATATATATATATGTATACAAAACTTTATATAATACATATATATAGAGAGAGAAGAAAATGAGAGAGTGAGTGAATTAGAGAGAGAATGAAATAGAGTGAGAGAGAGAACTGTGATATTGATACAAAAAGGGGGGGTGTTCTATTCTCAGATTTCTGAGAACAGAATCAACCACACACACACACACAATACACATATATACACCTATGTATATATACACACACATATCTACACAAATACCCATGTAAATACACCCAAATTCCTACCTACACACACACATACATATATACAGTATATACACACATAAATATACATATATATATATACATTAAAAATCAATTTGAAACTCAAATAAAATACAGGAAAAATACCAAGTTACTGTTCATTACTGAACATATAGGGATAACCCCAAATTCGAGTCAAAAATGACCTAAGGCCCGAAACCCAAGGTTGGTAATCGTGTCCCCAAACGTGTAGGTGTTATGTGTGTCCATGGGAGTCCACCACGATACGACACGGCGTGTCCACTGGTCAAAAATGCAAATCGGGTAAACTGTAGTGTCGCAGCGTCGTGCACGCGTGCACCTAGCTCTAGGACACGACACACGTGTCTAGGAATCTCATGCTCGTGTCCCTAGGTTCGTCTAGGGTCAGGCTAGGTGTCTAGCTACCTGAGTCGTGTCCACGTGTTACCATGTGTCGACACGAGCCCCGTATCAGTCGAGTTTTCTTGACTGATATATGTAATGCCTGTTGTTCGTATTACGTATTTAAGAATACGTGTACGTATTTTATCTCGTATTGGCCATGGTTCATCTTGGTTTGGGTTGGCTTGGGTTGGTTCGGCTAGGCTTGATTAGCCTTGGTTCATCATGAACCAAGGGTGAACCCCCTACCTACCACAACCAACCCCATTTATTAACCTCTTCCCATTCTCTCTCCTCATTATTTCCTTTCTTCTTCATTACTCTCCACCACCAACCAAGAAAACCCTAGCCTAGGCAAGTGCAATCTTGTTTCATGAGGAAACCCACCATTTTTATTGTTCTAACCTCTTCTTTGCAACTTTCTAATCCACATTAGAACTTGTCATTTTTTATTTTGAAGCTTGGATTTTTGTAGATCTAGAATTTAGTCATTTTCGGATTTTTATGGTTTTGATCTATTAAATTCCTTTGTTTTCAAGTTTTGATGGTTCCATGTGGTAGAGAGTTTCCTTCTACCCAATTTTGATCTTTGGAAAGTTGGATTTGGACTTGTTTTGACCAAGTTATGGACTTTGGAAGCTTAGGGTTCAACCATGGAGTTCCTGCTGTTTGGAGAAGACAGTGAGCAGTGCGCGAGCTTTTTAGCTTGCGTCACTCAGCTGTGCGCGCTCTGTAGCGCAGCGCAGTAGACCCCATACGCTGCCTTTTGGGAGCGTATGACTCGCATATGCTCGCTTGCTTGACAAGGAGTCGTATGGACTCCATACGCTGCCTTTTGGGAGCGTATGACTCGCATACGCTCGCTTGCTTGACAAGGAGTCGTATGGAGTCCATACGCTGCCTTTTTGGAGCGTATGACTCGCATACGCTCACTTGTGTGACAAGGGGTCGTATGGACCTCATGTGCTGCCCTTTGTGAGCGTAGGCTTACCTGAGCGTACGCTTACCTGAGCGTAGGCTTACCTGAGCGTAGGCTTACCTGAGCGTAGCTTGACTTGAGCGTAGCCTGACCTGAGCGTATGACTTTTGTACTGGGCGTATGGCCTTGGCTGACTTGGTCTTATATCAGCATGTCACTTTGGTTTTATTTTCCTTAAGCTTGGCTCTTCTATAGCCCTGTATATTGATATTTTATTAGATATTTTACGCCTATTTTATATCCTTACGTCTTTTGTTATGAACTTGATAATCACGAATTTATTTAATAGGTTTGTTAATAATAATTGAACACGGCATGGCAGGACAAGCATACCTGACATGATTATCTCGAATTGCTGTTGCGACGGCTAACGTGACATGACCTGACAAGAATAACTAACCTGGACACCGTGGATGATTGCGTTTGCACAATAAACGAGTATCGTCTTGCATCATGTCTAGGATGGGATCCCTGAGTACCACGGTCAGGGATACCTACTGTAATTAACTAAGAGTAATAAACTAGAATAATTCAGTAGACATGAAGAGATTCCCAGCTACAGGCAATCCCGTTATCTGGGCGCATTAAGTGGACTTGTAGCCTACCGACGAGTAGGGCACACTTCCAGCACACAGTCATGTGGTGCATCCTTCATAAATGGACATTCGACCTGGATAACTTGGATAGTCTGCAGGGCTAGTGGCTGTTGAATAATCTCATTGCATCTGCTAGTAACTAGGCCTGTGATTACCCTAGCTAGTTAAAGTATAAAGCCGTACTCTTGATTGGCCGTGATTGCTTGGATGAAGTTATTCTAGCTTAGTCTTATCCTGATCCTGTGCAAGATCGTGACAAGACACGATTATTGATGCTTGCCTTAACAATAACGATCGGGGGACCAGTTCTGTTCAGGCGAAGGGTTACAACCCCGGTCCTTGTTTGGTTTAAGGGTTGTAACCTGGCTCCCGGAGCAGTTCTGTGCCTTTTCTTCGGTTATTGCCTTACTTGTACCCCGTGCCATGCTTGTCATGTTTTATCTTACTTCAGTAACATGATTATCTATAATGGCCTTAACAATAAAGATCAGGAGTCCAGTTCTGTTCAGGCGAAGGGTTACAACCTCGGTCCTTGTTTGGTTTAAGGGTTGTAACCTGGCTCCCGAAGCAGTTATGTGTCTTCTCTTCGTTTATTGTCTTATTACCTTATCCATAGTATTTGAGACGGATTTCCATTCAGGTAAAGGATTGCAACCCCGGTCCTTGTTTGGTTTAAGGGTTGTAGTCTGGCTACTTGAATGGTTTCCTCGTACTCAATTATTGTTATTTCTGATAATTTAACTTTAATGTTCCTTACTATATGCTGGTTTTAGTTTCTATGTGAAGCCTCCTTTGTGGCACTTGCTCTTACTGGGGTCTGACCCAGCTGGTTTTGTATGGCCAGATATCGGAGCAGTTCCAGAGGATCCACCTAACTTCCAGCCAGATGGTGACCACCAGGCGTAACCCTGGCAACGAGTGGGTTTCTTTTTGTCCTCCCATTTTATTATAAAATTATTCTTTTGAGGCGTTTAGCCGACGAGCACGTGTTAGCTTGATTGTACTTTTACTTACTGTCTGCCTACGGGCTGTAACATGATTAACAGATCCTAGGGTTGATCATGTATGACTAAACTCTTGCTAGTCCTGACATTTTGTACGACTAGCTTCATGATCAGCTGAATATGTAATATTTGGGATGCCTTATTATTGTATATTTAATGATCATACATCTTGTAACCTTTACTTACTTGCTTATGATTGAGACAATAGGCTTGTTCATGACCTTAGGAGACTGCTGGCTTGTAGTTAAACCCTCATGTATCCTAGACAGCCGTGACCGTATAGCGAGGTGGGTTGCACTTCAATATACGTAGCTGGCTATGTCTGCCCCCGCTCTCCAGTATTCTGGTTCTGGGGCGTGACATGGTTTAAGTGGTGGCCCATGCAGGTCTTGTAAATCAAGATATGTGAGGGTTACCGAATAGATGTCTCAATCAATATCCGTCCTTGAACTCTGCTCGTATCTTCTGAATCCCTGGATTCTTGTCCTGATCATATGCTTGTATCGTTGATCTGTCCTGGTCCTTCCTTATTGTTCCCTATGTCGTCTTCTTCAGCGGCATTGTTCGTGGTCCTACCGACCAGCAAGGTAGAGCACCTCCCACGGACCAGCAGCAACCTGGAGATCAAGCCCAGCATTCCGGGGTAGCCTCCAAAGTCGTGCCTTCTGGTGGAGAGCCACCGGTTCAGCCAGTTCAGCCTATAGAACCTGATGATGGCACTTTGGTAGGACTCGTCAGGACCTTGATAGCTTTCCAAGATCGTCGTGGAGACGCCTTGCAACAGGCAGTGACGGATGCTTTGACCCGGGGTGGTCATTAGGGTAACAGCACGGCCAACAGCTTCAAGCGCTTGAACCCTTCCTTCTTTGACGGTAGTGAAGATGCTATCACCGCAGATGCTTGGCTTCAGGATACAGAGGTGATTCTAGAAGCAGCCAGGACTCCAGAAAACGAGAAGGTGGCCGTTGTGCGCCTACAGCTATTAGATCTTGCCCGCAGTTGGTGGACGGCACAGGCCGAGGGATTAGTAGCACCCATTGCTTGGACAGTATTCAGAGAGAGATTCCAGACGAAGTATTTTGATGCTGTGGCTCGGTATGACTTGCAGACGAGGTTTACCAACCTGAAGCAAGGAGGCAGAACAGTCGATGGTTATGCATCTGAGTTTTCTAGACTCAGTAGGTTTGCCCCCACCTTGGTGGCAACCGAGTTTGATAGGGCCCAGCGGTTCCAGCAGGGGTTGTATTTGGAGATTTTACTAGCAGTTGAGCAGTTCGAACACCAGACGTTCGATGCAGTATTGAGGGCGGCTAGGAGGCATGAGTACACCTCCCAGCGGATCGTGGATAGGACCGGAGGTAGGAAGCGGTTCTACGGCCAGATACACCAATCATCAGCTCCAGCCCCGGCAGCTAGAAGTTTAACTATTGGAACTCCGAGGCGGGCGGCCTCGGTGACGTCGGTTCAGCATTCTACCCGATGCACCCTCAACAACAGAAGCAGAAGCAGCCTTCCGCAGTAGGATGTTCACACTGCGGGAAGCCAGGGCATGTGGTGTCAGAGTGTCACAGAGCACAGGGATTGTGCTTGGTTTGTGGTACCCCGGACCACAGGGTTGGGAACTGCCCGAACAGAGGGAGTTCATCAGCCTTCTCTAGTCCTTCAGTTAGAGGACCAGCGCCAGTCCAGCAGCAGCAGCAGTTGCAGTACCCGCTCCCGAGGCCATTGCTGACGCATGCCCAGGCATTCCAGCAGCAGAGACCGCAGCAGTATGCTCAGGCCCAAGCCCTGATCCAGAGCAGGCAGAGGAATTTTCAGCAGAGGGGACCTGCCCCCAGAGGACATGGTCAAGTGCTGGCCTTGACCATGGGAGAAGAAGGAGTAACACCAGGTAAGGTAGTGGCAGGTACTATTCTCGTCAATACCTTTCCAGCTTCAGCTTTATTCGATTTTGGTACATCGCATTCATTTATGTCTGCACGATTCGCGACACGGGTTAGATTGGAGCCCGAGTCATTATCAGTAAGGCTTAATATACTTACTGGTAACGGACTTGTGGGTGTAGATAGAGTGTTTTCCTCGTGTCGGATCGTAGTTAGCGGTAGAGAATTCCCCGCTAGATTGATAGAATTCCCGATGGCCGATTATGATGTGGTCTTAGGGATGGATTGGTTGAGAGACCAGTATGCTAGGATGGACTGCCACATTGGCAAGGTCATTTTTAGCATTCCAGGAGAGCCGGAGTTTTCTTTCTCCCGAGGCGAAGTTGAGTCATCTCCTCCAGTATTGCGGATGGCAGTAGCAGCAGTTCAGTTGCCCAGGATAGTCGAGGAGTTTCCAGATGTTTTCCCAGAAAAACTTCTAGGTATGCCTCCGGAGCGGGAGATCGAGTTCACTATAGACTTGATTCCCGGGACAGCCCCAGTGTCAGAGAGGGTCTACAGGATGGCGCCATCAGAGTTGGAGATATTGTACAAGATAATTGAAGAGCTTAGAACCAAGGGATTCATTCGTGCTAGTGGATCGCCTTGGGGAGCCCCGATGCTTCTTGTGAAAAAGAAGGATGGTACGTCCAGGTTATGTGTAGATTATCGTACCTTGAACTCAGTGACAATCAATAACAGATACCCTCTTCCGAGGATAGATGACTTATTTGATCAACTCAAGGGGGCATCAGTATTCTCGAAGATTGATTTGCGCTCAGGCTATCATCAGATCAGAGTCAGAAAGCAGGATATTCTGAAGACAGCTTTTAGATCGAGATATGGGCATTGGGAATTCCTTGTTATGCCCTTTGGAGCAACCAATGCGCCGGCAGTATTCATGGACCTCATGAATCGCATCTTCATGTCTTACTTGGATCAGTTTGTGATTGTGTTCTTGGATGACATTCTGGTCTACAGCAAGAGTGAGACGGAGCATGAGCATCGTCTCCGTATAGTTCTTCAGATCCTCAAAGAGCACCAGTTATATGCCAAGTTCAGTAAATGCTAGTTCTGGCTCGATCGCATTTCGTACTTGGGTCATATCATCACTCGAGGAGGAGTAGAAGTAGATCCCCAGAAGATCGTGGCCATTGAGTCATGGCCAGTGCCCAGCACAGTTGCAAAGGTTCGTAGTTTTCTTGAATTGGCCGGCTACTACCGGCGATTTGTTTCGGACTTCGCTCGGATCTCGGCGCCGCTGACCCAGTTGACTCGCAAAGATGTACAGTTTGCTTGGACAGCAAAGTGCCAGGAATCTTTTGAGAAGTTGAAGCGAGGCTTAATGACGGCTTCTATTCTCACGCTTCCAGATAGGACCGGAGGATTCTCAGTGTACTGTGATGCTTCAGGCAGAGGTTTAGGATGTGTTCTGATGCAGCATGGGAAGGTAATAGCTTATGCGTCACGACAACTTCGTGATCATGAGAGGAATTACCCAACCCATGACTTGGAGCTGGCAGCAGTGGTGTTTGCACTTAAGTTGTGGAGGCACTACTTGTATGGAGACAGGGTGGAGATTTTTACCGACCATAAGAGCCTGAAGTATGTTTTCACCCAGAAGGATCTTAACATACGTCAGAGAAGGTGGCTGGAGCTTCTTGTGGATTATGATGTCAACCTGCAGTATCATCCTGGGAAGGCCAATGTTGTTGCGGATGCATTGAGCAGGAGAGCGGGAGTTTACTTTCTAACAGCGCAACCAGAGCTGTTAGCAGATCTTCAGAAGATGGGTATTGAAGTTGTTCTCCCTTCCAGTGTGGCCTTGATGGCCAGTATGCAAGTTCAGTCCACTATAGTCGAGAGGATCCGGATGGCGCAGTCGGCAGATTCCAAGCTTCAGCGACTCAGAGCAGAGTGTGAGATGGGATGAAGACCAGAGTTATGCATTCATAAGGATGGTACACTTCGACATGGTAAGCGTCTTTGTGTACCCAGCGGAGATATCCGGTAGGAGATCATGTCAGAGGCGCACAGTTCGCAGTATTCCATCCATTCCGGCAGTACGAAGATGTACCATGATATCCGGCAGCATTTCTGGTGGAATGGTATGAAGCGGGAGATAGCTCGGTTTGTCTCTCGGTGTTTGGTTTGCCAACAAGTTAAAGCTGAACATCAGAGACCGGCAGGACTGCTTCAGCCCTTGCCGATTCCAGAGTGGAAGTGGGAGCATGTGACCATGGATTTCGTGACTGGACTACCTAGATCCCCAGCTGGTAGAGATGCTATTTGGGTTATAGTTGACCGGCTCACGAAAGTGGCTCACTTTCTTCCATTCAGAGTTGGTCAGTCGACGGCTCAGCTAGCGGCGATGTATCTTAGACAGATTGTCAGATTGCACGGTGTGCCAGTCAGTATCACCTCGGACCGAGATTCTAGGTTTACGTCGCACTTTTGGCGTAGCTTGCAAGAGAGTTTGGGGACTCATCTCCAGTTCAGTTCAGCATATCACCCGCAGACAGATGGTCAGTCGGAGCGCACGATCCAGACTCTTGAAGACATGTTGCAGTCTTGCACACTTGACTTCGATGGTTCATGGGAAGATCACTTGCACCTGGTAGAATTCTCGTACAACAATAGTTTCCAGGCCAGTATCCAGATGGCCCCGTTCGAGGCGCTGTATGGCAGGAAGTGCAGATCCCCACTATCCTGGGTGATGTTGGAGAAAGACAGATGCTTGGTCCAGAATTGATTGCTCAGACCATTGAAGTGGTCAGAAGGGTCAGAGATCATCTTTGAGATGCCCAAGATCGCCAGCGTCATTGGGCCGATTCTCATCAGCGCCCTCTCGAGTTTTCGGTCGACGATCATGTATTCCTGAGGATTTCGCCCAACCATGGCGTCATTCATTTCGGCGTACGGGGAAAGCTTAGTCCTAGGTATATAGGGCCGTTTGTCATTCTGGAGCGAGTAGGAGATGTATCCTATCGTCTCGCTCTTCCGCCGTCGCTAAGCGAGGTGCATGACGTGTTCCATGTATCCCAATTACGACGGTATATCCCAGACCCGAGCCATATCCTGGATCATTCGGAATTGGTTGTTGGTACTAATCTTTCGTATGAGGAAAGGCCCGTGTGTATATTGGACCGAAGAGAGAAGACGCTCAAGAACAAGACTATCAAGTTAGTCCGAGTTGCTTGGGGTCACCACTCTTTGGGTGAGTCAACGTGGGAGCGTGAGAAAGATATCCGATCGCGGTATCCCGACTTGTTTGACTCATGAGGTATAATGTCTTCCTTATGCCCCATATCTTCGATTCCTGCTTGAATGAGTGATTGCTTGCCTAGTTATAGTTTGCATGTAATTAGTATAGCTTGTTCTAGTCTCTCTAACATCTTAATTAAATTCCGAGGACGAAATTCTTTTAAGGTGGGTAGAGTTGTAATGCATGTTGTTCGTATTACGTATTTAAGAATACGTGTACGTATTTTATCTCGTATTGGCCATGGTTCATCTTGGTTTGGGTTGGCTTGGGTTGGTTCGGCTAGGCTTGATTAGCCTTGGTTCATCATGATCCAAGGGTGAACCCCCTACCTACCACAACCAACCCCATTTATTAACCTCTTCCCATTCTTTCTCCTTATTATTTCCTTTCTTCTTCATTACTCTCCACCACCAACCAAGAAAACCCTAGCCTAGGCAAGTACAATCTTGCTTCATGAGGAAACCCACCATTTTTATTGTTCTAACCTCTTCTTTGCAACTTTCTAATCCACATTAGAACTTATCATTTTTTATTTTGAAGCTTGGATTTTTGTAGATCTCGAATTTAGTCATTTTCGGATTTTTATGGTTTTGATCTATTAAATTCCCTTGTTTTCAAGTTTTGATGGTTCCATGTGGTAGAGAGTTTCCTTCTACCCAATTTTGATCTTTGGAAAGTTGGATTTGGACTTGTTTTGACCAAGTTATGGACTTTGGAAGCTTAGCGTTCAACCATGGAGTTCCTGCTATTTGGAGAAGACGGTGAGCAGTGCACGAGCTTTTTAGCTTGCGTCATTGAGCTGTGCGCGCTCTTTAGCGCAGCGCAGTAGACCCCATACGCTGCCTTTTGGGAGCGTATGACTCGCATACGCTCGCTTGCTTGACAAGGAGTCGTATGGACCCCATACGCTGCCTTTTGGGAGCGTATGACTCGCATACGCTCGCTTGCTTGACAAGGAGTCGTATGGAGTCCATACGCTGCCTTTTTGGAGCGTATGACTCGCATACGCTCACTTGTGTGACAAGGGGTCGTATGGACCTCATACGCTGCCCTTTGTGAGCGTAGGCTTACCTGAGCGTACGCTTACCTGAGCGTACGCTTACCTGAGCGTAGGCTTACCTGTGCGTAGGCTTACCTGAGCGTAGATTGACTTGAGCGTAGCCTGACCTGAGCGTATGACTTTTGCACTGGGCGTATGGCCTTGGCTGACTTGGTCTTATGTCAGCATGTCACTTTGGTTTTATTTTCCTTAAGCTTGGCTCTTCTATAGCCCTGTATATTGATATTTTATTAGATATTTTACGCCAATTTTATATCCTTACGCCTTTTGTCATGAACTTGATAATCACGAATTTATTTAATAGGTTTGTTAATAATAATTGAACACGGCATGGCAGGACAAGCATACCTGACATGATTATCTCGAATTGCTGTTGCGACGGCTAACGTGACATGACCTGACAAGAATGACTAACCTGGACACCGTGGATGATTGCGTTTGTACAATAAACCAGTATCGTCTTGCATCATGTCTAGGATGGGATCCCTGAGTACCACGGTCAGGGATACCTACTGTAATTAACTAAGAGTAATAAACTAGAATAATTCAGTAGACATGTAGAGATTCCCAGCTACAGGCAATCCCGTTATCTGGGCGCATTAAGTGGACTTGTAGCCTACATACGAGTAGGGCACACTTCCAGCACACAGTCATGTGGTGCATCCTTCATAAATGGACATTCGACCTGGATAACTTGGATAGTCTGCAGGGCTTGTGGCTGTTGAATAATCTCATTGTATCTGCTAGTAACTAGGCCTGTCATAATCCTAGCTAGTTAAAGTATCAAGCCGTACTCTTGATTGGCCGTGATTGCTTGGATGAAGTTATTCTAGCTTAGTCTTATCCTGATCCTGTGCAAGATCGTGACAAGACACAATTATTGATGCTTGCCTTAACAATAACGATCGGGGGACCAGTTCTGTTCAGGCGAAGGGTTACAACCCCGGTCCTTGTTTGGTTTAAGGGTTGTAACCTGGCTCCCGGAGCAGTTCTGTGCCTTTCCTTCGGTTATTGCCTTACTTGTACCCCGTGCCATGCTTGTCATGTTTTATCTTACTTCAGCAACATGATTATCTATAATGGCCTTAACAATAAAGATCAGGAGTCCAGTTCTGTTCAGACGAAGGGTTACAACCCCGGTCCTTGTTTGGTTTAAGGGTTGTAACCTGGCTCCCGGAGCAGTTCTGTGTCTTCTCCTCGTTTATTGTCTTATTACCTTATCCATAGTATTTGAGACGGATTTCCATTCAGGTGAAGGATTGCAACCCCGGTCCTTGTTTGGTTTAAGGGTTGTAGTCTGGCTACTTGGATGGTTTCCTCGTACTCAATTATTGTTATTTCTGATAATTTAACTTTAATGTTCCTTACTATATGCTGGTTTTAGTTTCTAAGTGAAGCCTCCTTTGTGGCACTTGCTCTTACTGGGGTCTGACCCAGCTGGTTTTGTATGGCCAGATATCGGAGCAGCTCCAGAGGATCTACCTAACTTCCAGCCAGATGGTGACCACCAGGCGTAACCCTGGCAACGAGTGGGTTTCTTTTTGTCCTCCCACTTTATTGTAAAATTATTCTTTTGAGGCGTTTAGCCGACGAGCACGTGTTAGCTCGATTGCACTTTTACTTACTGTCTGCCTACTGGCTGTAACATGATTAACAGATCCTAGGGTTGATCATGTATGACTAAACTCTTGCTAGTCCTGACATTTTGTACGACTAGCTTCATGATCAGCTGAATATATAATATTTGGGACGCCTTATTATTGTATATTTAATGATCATATATCTTGTAACCTTTACTTACTTGCTTATGATTGAGACAATAGGCTTGTTCATGACCTTAGAAGACTGCTGGCTTGTAGTTAAACCCTCATGTATCCTAGACAGCCGTGACCGTATAGCGAGGTGGGTTGCACTTCAATATACGTAGCTGGCTATGTCTGTCCCTGCTCTCCAGTATTCTGGTTCTGGGGCGTGACAATATACGCTGTTTACACTGCGTCGTGCAGCGGTGTACGTGTCTCATGGACACGACACGAGCCACGTGGGGCCTCGTGGTCAAGTCCACGTGTAGCCCACGTGTTGGGCTACACACTCGTGTCACCACGAGGTATCCACGACTCGTGTCCGTGCGACACGAGTCGCGTGTCAGTGAAGAAAATGTGCACGTGCAGTGCAGTACGTGTCCCATACGAGTAAGATTTCTCACTCTACACGACACGACGTGACACTAAACCTTAGGGGCATATTCGCAGATATTTCCCCCGTGTCCATGTCAAATTTTACGTGTCCTAGTGCTCTGTACAGTGAGCACGAGCAGCGTGGTAGCAGGACACGCGCGCGTGGCCTCGTGCTCCGAGTTCGTGTCCATTTTGGACACGGACACAGCACAGAAATGTGCTCAGTCATAGGGTTTCGTGATCAGCATGCCAAGGGCTACCCAAATGTGTAATTTGTTTTAGAAAACAACAACTTTTATTCCTAAGTGGCATTTCACCAAACACTGTAATTTAAGCACAGATACGTGTCCGATACGGACACCAAACCAAATCTATTTTCTACCAAACTTGACCGACAGTTAGGGTATACCTATATGCATGCATTTATGAAGAAAAATTACAATGTTACTAGGTTTGAGGGTGTTTACCTATGAGTGCAAAACTCAATGGAAAGCCTAGAATAGGGGGGAGGGTGTCCACTTCTCTTGGTGATGCCAATATGATGATCAACCTTGCTAGCTAGCCTCTCTTAGTATCCTCAATAGTAGGGGGGTTCCAATGCAAGAAATTTGGCTCAATTTGGAGCTAAATTGATTGAATTGTGAGGGTGTGAAGTTGTAGGAAAAACTAGGGTTTTTGTGAAAGAAAAGAGGCTTGAATGAAGGGGGGTGTGTATATAGGATGGGGGCATGGGTTGGCTGCCATTGGGGGGGGGGGTAGGGGGTAGATATTTACGGTCCCCTCCACCTTGCTAACTTAGCCCTTAAGGCTTTGACTAAGGGAATAGATATTTCTAGGTTTCTAAAATATCTAAAAGTAAAATATTTAGATATTTTCTAACTAGATATTTACACATAAAGCTAACATCTAACATTAGTCTTCTAGGTTAGTGGCTAACCTCTAGATTAGTGCTAAACTAGGTTAGGAACTAACATGACACTAATCAATAATTAAATAATAATAAAAACACATAAATACAAATAAGTCCAAATAAATCCTAGAAAATTACCAAAATACCCTTTAGGCTGAAAAGTGCTAAAATGGTATCCTAATCACTTGGTTAGGCTTACATGGTCATGGTAGTCTCTAGGTTATGAAATCTCTAGGGTTTACACTAGGGTTATACTAGTAAAATCACAAAGTCATAAGTCATGACTTAGAAAATAGTTTTAAATAACTAAAAATCACCAAAAATCATATCATGACTAAAATACCATTAATAAATAATAAAAATAATAAATTTTCAAAAATACCCCAATTTCAGAAAACTGGGTGTTACAAGTCTACCCTCCTTAAAATAATTTCGTCCTCGAAATTTAGATGGTCGTACTCCTCCTAGGTCGAACCTCCAACAATCAGGGTCGAAGCTACTACCTAGCAACATACAAGGTCAACAAGTAAAATATGGGTGGTAGACTATACTGGGTCATGTCCAAAATTGGCTGGCAGTTTTAGGTCATAAGGTGTCCTTAATTCAAATCGAAATCAAAAGTAACTCCATGGGGTAAATCAGGATGGAGCCTCGGGTCAGGAAAATCGTACTAAGCAAATGAAGCACACGATGGTATGCCTGAGTGGGACACTAAGGTCATGGGTGTAGAGTGTCATGTCTAGGTCATGTATGTGAAGTCAGTTTTAAGAAAACAACTAGTCTTGTGCTCCTAATTTAAAAGTCACGGTAATGTGCCTACGATGATCATAATTTAGAGTGGGAAAGGTCTATTGCCTAAATTGAACCAAAAATCATGATGAATAGTAGTATAAGGGGCAGGATAAGTGGGACAGTCCTGGTCATGGATATAGACTGGAAAGATAAGGAAACAATAAATCACAGGGCTAAAAGGGTTACCATTCTATGGTCAGAGCTACTCTATCAATTCTAAGTCAAAAGGCATAACACATAAATTAATTCATTTAAGGGAAAAAAATTCTTAACAAAAGAAGTTATTCAAGAATTATATTAATAGCTAAAGCTACTCCTACTCCTACTCCTACTCCTAAGTAAGAGATGAAGAAATAAACAAACAATCGACAAAAATCAAAAGAACTACCAGGTCAAAACTTATCACTAATAAAGAAACAGGTAGGAGCAGATGGAATTGGATTTCAAGATAGATATAATAAAACAAGGTGGGAATGGAATTTAGAAGAACAGAACCTGCAAGCACATCGTCAACTACCTGGGCATCCTCAACTGTCATGGCGTAAGCTCGCCCCTGCTGGCCTCTTCCAGCCTGTTGCTAAAACTGCATAAATCTCTGCTGCTGTGGCTGTAACGGTCCCCTCTGCTGACCTACCGGAGCCTTGGCTCCTGCTCCTGGTGCTGCTCCCTGTGCTCCTCTGCCTATGTACTGGGAACACTCCCTCAGCTGGTGGTCCGCTGCCCCACATAGTAGGCCCCAGCCCAACTTCTTCCTGCACTCTCCCCATCCATGTCCCGGCTTCTTACAGTAGGGACAACTGGTAGTCTGCTGTCTCGGGGCCTATTGCTGCTGCCTCGGCTATTGATACTGCTGTGGCTGCCTCTGCTGATGCTGATAGTGAGGCCTCTTGGCCTGACCTCCACTACTGCCGGCTTCCTGTTTATCGCGGCCCCTCTTGAGCTTCAGCTCAAGATCATCCTCAGCTGCCATCGCTCCTGCCAAAATCTCCTCAAAAGTGGCATTCCTGTCACACTTTGTCAAGGACTTGACCTCCTTGACCAAGCCCTTCCTGAACCTCCTCGCCTTCGTTGTCTTGCTAAGGCCCTCTACAAATCTGCTCAACCGATAAAACTCACCGGAATACTCCTCTACAGTCTGGTTCCCCTGAACCAGGTTCTCGAACTGGGTCTCCAAGGCACCGACTGCCTGATCCGAGAAAAACTTTCCCTTGAAAAGCTCCTTGAAAGCTTCCCATGTCTGCCCTAGAGTGCCTACTCTCGGGACCGTCTGATACCAGGTACGGGCAAGATCCCGTATCTGGCTGGCTGCTGCCTCTATCTGGAGTCCGGCTGGTATCTCCGCTAGTCGAAAGATCTCCTCAATGTGCTCAATCCAGTCATCAGCATAAAGAATCCCCTCTGTCCCTAAGAAGTCCCTGTGGTTCATCTTCTTGAACTCCTGAATGCCCGGAATCCTCTGCTGTCGTGGCTGTCCCAATCCTACCTGTGGCTGGACAACTAACCTCTCCACCGTCGCTCTAGCCAGCTGATGGGCCTCATCTATGCCCCTGGTAAACTCCGCTGTCTGACGCTGCTGCTGGGCCTGCTACGTCCCTAGGAAATGCTGAAAGTATGAAAACATCTGTGCAACATCCACTAATCCAGATGGCATCGGCGGCTGGAACTGCTACTGGTGCTGCTGAAACTGTGGCTGACGAAACTACGGGGAAGGTATGTCTGGGGTTGCTGGGATGGTCCCTCGAATAGATAGAGGTCCACCCCCAAATATGACAGAAACTCCCACATGAGCTGGAGTAAGGGGAGCTGTGGTCCCCGGGTCCTGGTGAGCTAGACGAGAGGTGGCAGACCTCTCAGTGGTGTCACCTGGACCGAGATGCTGCGATCGTGTCTCCACCATTCTGAAGACAGATCAATAAGGTAGTCAATAACGGTACAAGGATGATAGTATCAAGAAGGACAATATGAAATAGATTATACAGATTTGAACAAAAGTCAGTAGATTCAAATCCATGGAAATTTCCTAATTGTGATTGAGTATCCACTCTCTCTAAGCCTATTCCTCAAATTCTATCACAGGCTATAGTGATACTCTAGTTCGAATACCACTACATAAACTCGAGACCTGCATGGGCCACCACTAAAAACGTGTCACGACCCGCACCCTAGAGTAAAGGCACGAGATGTGGGTACGTCCAGCCTACGCCGTAGTATCGGCGGTAGAATGCTGTCCTAGGTCAAACATCTAACAATATAAAAGTACCTGTACAGTATATACTCTCCGAATGGAGGTGACATAACAGAATACAATCTCAATCATATCTAGGGTAGAAGAATGAAAGACAGATAGATAGTAACTCAAGAGAACAGTACAATAGATGAAATAAGTCCAAGTGTCTAGGATAACATAGCATCCAGAATGTCAACCCAAAATATAATATAAGTCTAAGATTCTATACATCTCAACATCTCAAAATACAACTCAGAATGTGAGACAAAATGATAATATGAAAAAGACTGACTAGCTAAACTAGCCTAGACTACTGGGGCAACATCCTCAGCTGCAGGTGGATCCTGTTGAGGGTCCACAACATAAGTGTCATCTAGTCCTGCTCTATAATAGGTAGACACCAGGGCCTCATCCTCATCCTCTGTAATATTTTCAACAGGTCCAGTCAGGACAGGAACGAGCATAATACATCTCACGCAGTGCATAGTATGATAGGAAATATAAAGCATGCAATAGAGTAAAATACAGGAAATGCTGAAAGGAAATATACACTGTAAAAGAGATAGCTGTAAAGGAAATATCTACTGTATATAGAGAACTGTAAGTGTCTTGTGATGTAGAGTACAAGATAGGCATGTGAATGGCTAGAATTTATACATGATTACACTACTGAGTTTATACATGATTACACTACTTTGGAATTATTCACATGTCTACTTCTACTCCCCCGTTTCCCCAATCAATATACAAGGATCCATTCAAGTTATGTTAAGATTCGTGATAAGCCCATAAATGGGTGATTCATAATAGGCTCTGTGAACATGAGAGTACATGAGTCACAAGCGATTCGTGAATCTATGGAAGCATAGAGATACATGATTATTCGTGAAAAGCACAAACATGCTGTATCTGATGCTCCCGAGGGGGATAACATCTCATGAAAAAATCCATATAGTACCAATCCGTGATAACAATCATGTCAGCATCAAGTAAAGTAATCTAGAGCAAGAATATAAATCCTGGCAAGTATGAAACGGTCAGAGAATGTACTCGCCTGATAACTAAATGTCTGAAGAGGATACACTGCCTGAGGAGAGGTGTATGGCTCCTAATCAGAGCAATACAAGTCAAAATGTATCCACAATGGTAAAAATAGAGTAACAATGCATACTACATAATTCTAGGTCAATCTGGTCAAAAGTCAACTCTTGGTCAACTCTAAAGTCAAACTAGGTTACAGGAAGTCAAACTAAGTCACAGGAAATCAAACTAAGTCAAATAGGGTCAAACAAGGTCAAACAAGTCTAATCTAGGTTAAAGTCAACTCTTGGTCAATATTCTAGTCAAACTAGTCAAGTTATCTAGGGTCTTGGTCAACAATGGTCAGACTAGTCAAATACTAGTCAACATGATCAATCTAGGTCAAGTCTAGGTCAAACTTAGACTAACTAAGGTTTTGGTCAAACATAGACTAGTCAACAAGGTAATTAGGTCAATGGTCAACTATCTAAGTCAATACTCCATAAGACTAACTCAAACCATGACACAACCTCTAAGTATTCCACTTAACCCCATACATATCTTAAATTACTTAGGACTATCCTCATAACCATATGGTCAAACATAAATAAATTATTTAGGGTTTGGTCATACTTTTGTCAACTAGTCCTTCTATGTTCATCTAAGCCATCTCTAGGTCAATTAGGTCATGGTTGACCTATAGTTGACTTTGGTCAACAATGGTCAATTATCTAGTCAAACTAGGTCTACTAGTCAAGTTAGGTCAAACATGGTCAGACTAGTTAAACTAGTCATTTTAGGTTAATCCTAGTCAATTCTAGGTTAATTAGGTCAAGTTTTGACCTAAGGTTGACTTTGGTCAACTCTAGTCAATAAGGGTCAATAGGGTACCTAGGTCAAGGGGTCACTTAGACAAATTAGGGTCAACCCCCAATTTGGCCATAGGCTAGTAATTAGGTTCCATGGGCTAATATCATATAGGTATCTATCTCTATACAATGTATATATATATACACATATTTTTTTATTATTATTTTTTTATATATATATATATACACATATATATAACTTTAGATATATATACATACAAACATCCTACATAGGCCTATAGACTATGTATACTCATATGCCATATATAATATATATATATATATATATATATATATATATATATATAGATACAATATAATCTAATACCAAATATATATAACATATATATATATATATATATATATATATATATATATATATATATATATATATATATATACATATATATACAAAACTTTATATAATACATATATAGAGAGAGAGAGGAAAATGAGAGAGTGAGTGAATTAGAGAGAGAATGAAATAGAGTGAGAGAGAGAACTGTGATATTGATACAAAAAGGGGGGGTGTTCTATTCTCAGATTTCTGAGAACAGAATCAACCACACACACACACACAATACACATATATACACCTATGTATATATACACACATATCTACACAAATACCCATGTAAATACACCCAAATTCCCACCTACACACACACATACATATATACATATATATACAGTATATACACACATAAATATACATATATATATATACATTAAAAATTAATTTGAAACTCAAATAAAATACAGGAAAAATACCAAGTTACTGTTCATTACTGAACATATAGGGGTAACCCCAATTCTAGTCAAAAATGACCTAATGCCCGAAACCCAAGGTTGGTAATCGTTTCCCCATACGTGTAGGTGTCGTGTGTGTCCATAGGAGTCCACCACGACATGACACGACGTGTTCAGTGGTCAAAAATGCAAATCGGGTAAACTGTAGTGTCGCAGCGTCGTGCACGCGTGCACCTAGCTCTAGGACACGACACACGTGTCTAGAAGTCTCGTGCTCGTGTCCCTAGGTTCGCCTAGGGTCAGGCTAGGTGTCTAGCTACCTAAGTCGTGTCCACGTGTCACCATGTGTCGACACGAGCCCCGTATCAGTCGAGTTTTCTCGACTGATATACGCTGTTTACACTGCGACGTGCAGCGGTGCACGTGTCTCGTGGACACGACACGAGCCACGTGGGGCCTCGTGGTCATGTCCATGTGTAGCCCACGTATTGGGCTACACACTCGTGTCACTACGAGGTGTCCACGACTCGTGTCTGTGCGACACGAGTCGCATGTCTGTGAAGAAAATGTGCGCGTGCAGTGCAGTACGTGTCCCGTACGAGTGAGATTTCTCACTCGACACGATACGACGTGACACTAAACCTTAGGGGCATGTTCGCAGACATTGCCCCCGTGTCCATGTCAAATTTTATGTGTCCTAGTACTCTGTACAGTGAGCACGAGCAGCGTGGTAGCAGGACACGCGCGCGTGGCCTCGTGCTACGAGTTCGTGTCAATTTTGGACACGAACACAGCACAGAAATGTGCTAAGTCATAGGGTTTCGTGATCAGCATGCCAAGGGCTACCCAAATGTGTAATTTGTTTGGAAAATAACAACTTTTATTCCTAAGTGTCATTTAACCAAACCAAATCTATTTCCTACCAAACTTGACCTACAGTTAGGGTATACCTATATGCATGCATTTATGAAGAAAAATTACAATATTACTAGGTTTGAGGGTGTTTACCTATGAGTGCAAAACTCAATGGAAAGCCTAGAATAGGGGGGGTGTCCACTTCTCTTGGTGATGCCAATATGATGTTCAACCTTGCTAGCTAGCCTCCTTTAGTATCCTCAATAGTAGGGGGGTTCCAATGCAAGAAATTTGGCTCAATTTGGAGCTAAATTGATTGAATTGTGAGGGTGTGAAGTTGTAGGAAAAACTAGGGTTTTTGTGAAAGAAAAGAGGCTTGAATGAAGGGGGGTGTGTATATAGGATGGGGGCATGGGTTGGCTGCCATGGCGGGGGGTAGGGGGTAGATATTTAGGGTCCCCTCCACCTTGCTAACTTAGCCCTTAAGGCTTTGACTAAGGGAATAGATGTGGGAATTCTCATTAAGCTAAGGATTAGGATTTGGTTTAAACCCAAAAATAGATAGTTTGCAATTTAATTAAAAAATTAATCCAATCCAAATCCAAATAAAATCCAATTTAAATTAAATTATTTTAGTTTAAAAATCAATTTTCAAATATATTTTACTATTTAAATAAATCCATAAATTCAAGGCAAGATTTAAATCGCCATAATAAATTCAAAATATACTTTCCAAAAATACTAATAATATTTATTTCAAAAATTATATTATTATTTAAAATAAACTAATAAATAATTACTAAATATGTATGTAGGTACAAATGATGTTCTCATAATTATGCTATCTACCATACAATAAAAATATTATTTATTATTAATAATTGTGAGAAATGAGAGGCTTTATAAATAAAATAACAAACTTGAAAATTTTGGAAATGATAACAAAATAATTATTATGCATATTATATTGAAACAATAAAAATAAAAAAATAATATTTTCAAAGATATGTACGCTCGCACATAATCGCACTCGTCGAGCAATTTCGAAAATAAAATTTTTGTGCGCAACGTATAATACGACTACGCAACGTACAATACAAAAATTTTAATCAGTACCAAATTTAATAAAAAAAATTAGTAGAAAATTTTGGGGTTTTACATCCTACCCAACTTAAAAAGAATTTCGTCCTCGAAATTAAAAATTAGTAGGGGGGTGAGAAGACATAAGGGGGTAGATAGAAGGGTTCCTTAAAGAAGTTTATATGGTCGTAGTCTAGGTTGAGGATATGGTTAAGAGACGATTGTAATCACTCTTAAATTCAAGTGTTTAGAAAGTTAAGATTGTAAAATTAGGGTCGAGGGAAAGGTCGAGGAGTTTATGATGAAGACATAGCAACATCGAGTGAGAATGATCATAGCCGATAGGAAGGCTAGAGGAAGTTCTAGTATAACGCTTTCGTCCTCCTAAAATAGGTAAGGGCGAAGCAATATAGAGTTTGAAGGAGGCGTTATCGAATACGAATACGTGATTCAAGGACGATCGAAAAATTTCAAAAGAATTGTCAAGGCAGTCGTGGATGGGATTCTAAAGGCCAAGTTTTAATTATGTTCCATCCATGTAGAATAATAGACAAAAGTGAACCAAAGTGCACTTGGTTGATCAGACCATCATGCACCGGTTCTGATTAGACCATATGTTAGTGGATATGCCCAATTAACATAGGTCTTGAAACAAGCTTGATAAAAGAATTAGCTTGCAAATACTAGGCTATATTAGCATCATTAGTCTAGATAGTAAAACATAGGCACGAGGGTAGATGAAATAAGAAAATATGAATAGTCTAAGAGTCATAAGAATCTAAGTCTTGTTTATTTCTATACTACCATTCTACGGTTTTATTGACCAAGGGATGGTCGACCAAATGGGCTAACTTTCTTTAGTCTCCACGGTTTAGATAATACTATTTGTATTCCCTTAATGGTCAATGGTGTGTCAAGTCGTGGGGCATTCTACCCAACTTAAAGAATTAAACTAAGGGTGTTTGGGACATCTAACTAGTAGGGTCAATCTCTAGCAAGCACGAAGGGATGATAAGAATAATGATAGAAGGAATCAAGCAAGATGCAATTGACGAGTCAAACGGTAGTTCGAATATGGAATCAAGGAAAGAGGTCAAGTATGTGGATGAGTCCTAGACTTCTAATTCTATTCGCAGGCTTGCTTGGTACGGTAAAATAACCAAACAATTTATCTTGACCTGCATGGGCCACCACAAAAATATGTAACGCCCCAGTCCCAAAATACGTAGGACTAGAAACGTAGACATGCCACTGTATACATACGAAGTATACTCCAATAAATAGAAATCTCGTATACATACATAAGCTGTAATATGCAGTAGAAACCATAACGACTAATCTCATCCACAAAATAAAGGAAAATAAAGATATCATAATACCAACTATGAAAAGTCTTTATACAATATGTTGGGCGGAGACAAATCCACTACCAACAAGCAAGGAAAGAAATACATGAAGAATGAAATAAATTTGGCGAGCGAAGCGAAGACGATCCAATTGCAATCAACCTCAAAAAAATAGCGATGATCACAGCTAGAACTAGGACACCTGCAAAGACAAGAGCACACACCTGGCGAGATAACCAGGTCCTCAGAGGGACGTAACAAGACACATAATATCATGCCAATAACTGAATAATAGAAGCTCAACATAAAAGTATATATACGACTAAACAAATAAAGGTCCTTAACCATTCTATGTGTTAATGCGTTTTGAAGACAACGTTCCACACAAAGTCTCCCGAAGCTAGAAATACGGCACATTAGCGTTTCAACCAAGGCATTAGTGGCGTCTAGAGAAAAGTAAATGCACGGTCCATTAGCACTCGAGCGAGAACTAAGGGGCGTCTAGAAAAAAATAAATGCACGGCCACTAGCTCTTGGGTGAGTCACTAACGGCAGCTAGAGGAAACTAAATGCACGGCACATTTGTGTTTCAACCGAGGCACTAGTGGCATCTAGAGAAAAGCAAATAAATGCACGGCCATTAGCTCTCGATTGAGTCATAAATGGCATCTAGAGAAAAGCAAAGGTGTGAAAGCCCCTGCGCCTAATAACTGTCTTCACCCTCCCCATGCACTACTCGTGCTGAATCCACATCACGACATACCTAATAACTGCTAAGTCGTTAAGTCTTCTAGACAACCATAACTATTTAGCAGTTATTGCCTATCGTACGGCATGTGCGCACCGATGGCCAGTCGATACGTACGTCCGAGATCTATATGAGACATGTGACTCGTGATATACAAGTGTCAGGGCCAATGAATGCGACACAAACAAAGGTGGTCCCTTAACTCTAAGCCATATGCAACTAAAATATAATAATTTGCAAGTACAATTTATATTTTCTAGAATAAGTAAAAACATGTATGATATTGAGCAAGGAATTAAACAATAAAGGCAAGGTGTCTTGCCTGATAGAGCGCCTGGTGAGCTGCGATGGTCAAGGTGGCACGAACTGCGACTTTGGTGCAACCACTATGCAAGGTGATCTCGGATGATGACACGGACGGTTCCATTGGGTCCAAGACATGCGAATTAGTTAGGGTTGACATAAGGAGGTACGGAATTGGTGTGGGATTAAAAATAATAGGATTTAGTGATGGACAAGGATAATCAAAAATAAATAAATAATATATGCGTTTTTAGAAAACTAATAATACTTGAACAATATATATTATTTGTAAAAATAATTTCTAGATAAATATTTGAAAATATGGAAAAATCGATTTGGCTAAAACGCTAAGGTTGTGAAGATATGAGTTTAGGTAAAAATCTATATTTTATAATTTAAAAATACTTTTAGATAATTATTGAAGAGAAACATACTAAGAAATTATTTCATAGTTTGTAAACTTCATTTTTATGGGTCAACATATTTCTAATTAATTATTTAATTATCTAGAAAAATATTTAAATAGTATAATAATACCTCCAAGGGTTTCGAAATCACAAGACCAAAGAAAAACAGCAAAAAAATACTTTAATAATAACAATAATAATAATAATAATAATAATAACAATAATAATAATAATAATAATAATAATAATAACAGTAAATAATATAACCTAATAATAAAAGTAAATAATCCATATAATAATAATAACCATAATAATAATAATAATAATTATTATTATTATTATTATTATTATTATTATTATTATTATTATTACAACTGTGTTTCTCTCTTTCGAGAGAGTGACAGTGATTGGTAAAAATAATATTTAAAAAAAATAAAAACAAAAACAAAAACTCAACAGGTGTTTTCTCTTTCGAGAGAACACTACTGTGTACTTAAGAAATGAAAAAGAAAGAGAGAGAAAGAGAAGAGGGAGGAAGCGTCAGAGAGAAGCTGGGGTTTGGGGAGTTCTCGGTGGGCGGCCAGAGAAGAAGTTGGGGGTGCTACAGCGGGCGGTGCGGACTGAGGGAGAGACGGCGCCGACGGATGCGGGGGAGCGGAGGCTGTGGGAGAGGCAGCGACGGGTTTCCGGCAGCGGCGGAGTGAACGACAGTCAGCGGCTGGAGGGGAGCGGGACCGGGCAGAGCGTGGCAAGGGAGTTGGAGGGGTCGCCGGGCTCACCGCTCTGGCGACGGCCAGGGAGGATGACGCGCGGGAGGCACCGGCCGGAGGGGATCCGGTCGGGCTCGCCGGCGGAGGGTTTTGGGGGCTTGTGGATTTGCCGGCGACGGTGGACAAGTGCGACGGTCGTGGAGGCCGGCGCGGCGTACGCACAGACTCAGCGTGGAGGGGGCGGCTGGCTCATCCCGTAGGGGGTACTGGCCGATCTCTACGGTGGCGCGCTGGCGACGTTCAGCGATCGACGCGGGGCGACGTTCGTCCGCGGAAGACCAGCATAGCGACGGAGATATGGTGGGGCGGAGCTGCGTTCGCTCGGCGAGCGGCCTAGGAGGCGGCCAGGAACGCGTCGGAGTCGACAGATGTAAGCGGTGGTTGGTTTTGGTTTAGTTATCGATTTTTGTTTTCGGGGTTTTGGTGTTTGGGACGTTGACCGGAGCCGGTGGTGGCTGTGATGGTCAGATTGCCGACGGTGGTGGTAGTGACGGCTGGGCTGTGCTAATGACGGTGTCAATGATGACGGTTGTGGTGACGGTGGTGAAGGGAGAACAGTGATGGCGTGATGTTGGAGGTGGTGGTGGCAGTGATTGCGGGAGGAGCGTCGAGGGAGGTCGTGGAGGAGACGGGTTGGGTGTTGGTCGAAGATGGAGGAATTGGTGGAGACGGCCAAGGCCGAGGAGGCAGCTTGACTACGGCTAGGGTTAGGGTTAGGATTGCTAGAGTAGGAATTGGGTTTTAGGTTGTATCGAGTCGGGGTTGTGTCCTGCGAGACATGGATTTGAATGTCCGGGTGTGTCGAACGGAAAGAGTTATATGTATATGTAAAGGAAGATAAGTAGTGGATGGGACACGGACACGGTCATGGACACGATGCACTCACTTTTGGTTGAGGAGTTTGTGGAGAAATAATGTAGAGAAAAAAATGGAGGAGTACCTACCTATTTATAGGATGTGAGAATTCCCATTAAGCTAAGGATTAGGATTTGGTTTAAACACAAAAATAGATAGTTTGCAATTTAATTTAAAAATTAATCCAATCCAAATCCAAATAAAATCCAATTTAAATTAAATTATTTTAGTTTAAAAATCAAATTTCAAATATATTTTACTATTTAAATAAATCCATAAATTCAAGGCAAGATTTAAATTGCCATAATAAATTCAAAATATACTTTCCAAAAATACTAATAATATTTATTTCAAAAATTATATTATTATTTAAAATAAACTAATAAATAATTATTAAATATGTATGTAGGTACAAATGATGTTATCATAATTATGCTTTTCTAGCATACAATAAAAATATTATTTATTATTAATAATTGTGAGAAATGAGAGGCTTTATAAATAAAATAACAAACTTGAAAATTTTGGAAATGATAACAAAATAATTATTATGTATATTATTTGAAACTATAAAAATAGAAAAATAATATTTTCAAAGATATGTACGCTCGCACATAATCGCACTCGTCGAGCAATTTCGAAAATAAAATTTTCGTGCGCGACGTATAATACGACTACGTGACGTACAATACAAAAATTTTAATCAGTACCAAATTTAATAAAAAAATTAGTAGAAAATTTAGGGGTTTTACACTTATGCTTAATGCTGCTGAAACAAATGTATCACTTGATCAATGAGATGATTTATGAATGATAGATTGAGAAATTAACTGGCTATGCTATTGACCCAATGAATTGAATGAAACATCGAATCATGTACACTCTGTATAGCTTTTGTAAAAAATGAGATGATGCATGTTTTCTTATAAGCAATAAACTGAATAATAATTGTCCCAACGAAATAAATAAAAAGTTGCTTGACCCTTTGAAATGAATGAAATGTTGTTTGTTCCTCGTTGAGAGGAATGCTATGAAAAATGTTGCAATGAATCATTGAATGAGGAATGATGAGGCTTGGGATCATGGAGATCACCAAGTGGAATGATGGTAATGATGGAATGATTAGTCGTTGAACACAGCTCGGAATTGAGATGAGATGTTGAACTGTTGGCTTTGCTTACATTCAGTTGTTTTATTATGCACTTGTATTTATCGAGTCGACACGCATTCGCATGGTCATAGACGTACTTGTACAAGTCTGAGAAAGCTTCCTCAAACGGTACCTGGGGAGCTGGGACCGATTCGACTTGGGTGGAAACATTAGTCGTGCTATGGTGGCACGAGGTATTACGGGACATTTGGCTAGGCTTGCAACCTACCCTAGAATGGTGTGTCGTAATACCCATTGGAAAGTCCTTTATGGTGCAGTTTTACTAACGACCATGTAGTCAGGATGCATGCTAACGAATGTTTTGTGTGGACAGAGTAAGTATATCATATTATCCTGTATTTTTATGCAGGTAAGAGGGAGTCGGCTATCGGTAAGAAATTACTTAAATGTGATATGGTTATTTACATGTTAAATTCAACTTGATTGCTTAACATGTTAATACCAACGATGATAAGATGTTGCCTTTTTCAATATTACCATTACCTGCTGAACGATAAAACCAAGTATGTTAAACGATGCCTTCCAGGAATATTTCCATAACATGCTCAGCGTGTTAACTCAAAGTTTCTTAGATGATGCCTTAAACAAAGAAATGCTATATCATGCTATAACATGTTTACTTACTTCAAAAAATTCTGCTCAAGAACTGTAAACTGAAGCTGTAACCACCACTTTTCTAAAATGAGGATAATTTTGAACTTTTGTAAAATTGATTATTTAATAATAGGTTTAAATCATGTTATTGATTTATTGGTAAATTTTGATTATTTTAATATCACTAAATTAGTGTTTTGTGATTTTGTTCTTCGGCTAGTGTAACCTTAGAGCTGCTTAGCCTAGAGACTAATAATGACCATGGAGGCCTAACCCATATGATTAGATTAGCTAATTATCCCTTTTTAGGTAAAGGATATTTTGGTCATTTTGTGACTTTTGAATTATTTAGTATTTTGATTAATTGGTGAATTTTAGATTATTTTAATAATATTTAAATTGATGTATTATAATTTTGGTTATTTTTTATATTTTAATATTAATTTTATGGGATTCGTTTAGTCGGGTTTTGAGTTTCATTTTGTTCCAACTTATGTTAGTGACCCGGGCAGCTTAGACTCTAGACGGGACCCCAAGATTAGTTAGTCGTGGCCCACAAATTCTACTAATTAAGTTAGTAAGTTTAGACTAATCCCACTTGTTAGATTGGTTAAGTTAGATGCTTAAATTTAACCTTTTTGATCCCAAACTTGAACCTAACTTAAAATTAACCAAGAGGACTAGTTGAGGCCTTATTGGCTTTCCCCCAAGGCCCAAATAGGGTTTAATGGCATCCACTATAGGTAGGTTAGCCTTCCTTCCTTTTATTTTGTTCCATCTTGCCTCTTTTTCTTCACAAAGTGTTCTTCCCCAAATTTGAGAGCTTCCTTCTTTGATTTGATCTCCAAATCTCTTCATTCCTCCACCAAAACTTCCATCCAACCTTTTCATACTATCAAGGGAGGGTGCTAGCAAAGATTTGGATCAAAGTGCAAGGAGTATCCATTTTGGAAGGATCTTCATATCGGAGCCGTGTCCTTGAGAGTATCATTGGGATTCCACTTCCAATAGGTAAAACCAATCCTCTAAATTGATTTTCTATGCATATTAGTTAGTTTTGAATCCCTATAATCTACCCCCATGCATGTACCCCCTTTAGATTCAAGTTTGAGGCTCTTTTGAGCTTTCTAGAGCAAGTTAGAATTGTATCTTGTATCCTACTTATTAGATCTCAAATTAGGACACCTCATGTGTTTGGTTTAATGTCTAATAGGTTTAATTGTGTTTTAATTTCAGTTTTAGACATGTTATAGGATGGATTGATGTTAGTTAGGATGGTTAGAATGAGTTTCATTTGGATACCCATGGTTAGATCTAAGTGGTTTAGTCTACATGTCATATTTTTAGCCTCAACTAGTCATTTTAGTGTCTCTTTATATAATGGACTATTTTGTATATAGATAATATGTATGTTAGATATATTTTATATATTTAGATGTGTGTGGATATGTTGTTAGTGGCATGCTTGTGTTAGAGAAGAAGGGAGTGTTGTTTGATGTGTGTCTTGAGTGGTGTGGAAAGTGAGGTGTTTCTTTTGTCCAGACAACCAAAATTCGTCATAATATTTATTCATGCTTTTAGTAGCCATAGCAACTTAGAAATGTCATAACTTTTAACTTAGAACTCCGATTAATCTTCTATTTTTTTAAAAGAACTGTATCGAAGTTAGCTTTCCAAATATATATATTAATAGGTAAAATACATTTTAGAACTTTCTGTAAAACTGTTTGAGTGTCAGCTGTCCGAAAGACGAACGCGTTTCGGAATTTTCGAGATTTCCGGAGCTTCCGGACACGAAAATGCGATCCGTTTGAAGTTTCGGAAAGCTAACACAAAGGGCTAAGACATACTTTAATCATAGAATTTAGTGAAGGCCCAATTGGTATAATATTGATTTTAAGTAGAAGAGTGACTGTACGACATAGACATTTGTGTAACCTATGAGCCGATGTAGTATGGATATTAAATGAATGTAGGTATCATAGGTTGTCGAGTATATGGATGATATAGTGTATATATATATATATATATATATATATATATATATATATATATATATAAAATATATATATATATATATATAATATATATATATATATATATATATATATATATATATATATATATATATATATATATATATATTATTGTTAGGTTATATATGTTAGTATGTTTGTTAGATGTTGGTTAGTAGAGGGTTAGATATGTTAGAGTTGTTATATGTTAGTGTAAGTTATATATATTAGTATATTTGTTAGATGTTGGTTAGTAGAGGGTTAGATATGTTAGAGTTTGTTATATGTTAGTGTAAGTTATATTTGTTAGTATGAGTGTTACTTAGATAGTAGATGTTAGTATTTTGTTATATATTTGAAATATTGTTAGATAGTTTGATGTTAGATATCTAGTATGTTAGATATTGATATTTTAGTAGGTTATGTTAGTTCTAGATATTGGTATATTAGCAAGTTAGTCTCTATAGGTTATATATTAGATATTAGTTACGATGTTATGTTAGTACATTAGATAGTTAATTAGATATTTGAGGGGTATCTTGGTATCTCATGATACCAAGTTAGTATCTTAAGATAAATATGAATTACCTTTACCTTCAAGATAAATGATTAGTTTACCTTATGACCAAGGTACGGTATCAAGATACCAAGGTAAGGTCTCAAGATATAAAGGTAAGATATAGGTATATCCAAGTTAAGATATTAGATTACAACCAAGGTATTAGTTTTGGGATGCTAATATAACCAAGGATGATATGGTATCCTAGTGTTAGTGGGTTAGTGTCTAAGTGTTTGAGTTTGAGTAGGTGATGTTAGATTGTGGAAGGGTTATATAGATAGGTATATATATATTTTTGGGTTATATAGTATCTATATATTATGAGAGTATATAGATATAGGTTATGGTCCATAGTGAGGATATGTATATATTTGATATATAATATCTATATGTATGTGTTAGGGTGGTACTATATGGGTAAGGATATATGTGGTATGTATATATATTAATATATCCTAAGTATCATAGATATTGACCACTAATCTAAGTTTGACCAAAACCCTAGAAGCTTGACCTTGACTCCTAGTTTGACCCAAGGTGGACCAGAGTTGACTTAGAGTTGACCAAGAGTTGACTTTGACCTAGATTGACTTAGAAACATGTAGTTTGTATTATAGATTTCCATTATTATAAATTGAACCCTTTATAACCTGTGTTACTCTAAATATCACTCTGTGACATCAGTTTGGACATATATTTATATCAGTTATTCAGGGTATGAGGCGAGTACATTCTCTGATAGTTCTTTCATTTACTTATCGATTACTGTACTTCATGTCTAGTTAGTTCTATTTGATTCTCTGTT
Organism: Iris pallida; assembly: GCA_029216955.1. Taxonomy (NCBI): domain Eukaryota; kingdom Viridiplantae; phylum Streptophyta; class Magnoliopsida; order Asparagales; family Iridaceae; genus Iris; species Iris pallida. The sequence goes on from JANAVB010018998.1 coordinate 8,050,125, forward strand.
ACAAACACGATTTGATATTATTGGATCCATTACATGCAACACTCATCTATATTGTTTGGCCTCCATTATTGGAACCACCACTAGCATCACTTACTGGCATCATTCATGTGTTGGCTGGACTTATACTGGTTTTAGTGTCGGATTATGGATTCATTTGTACTTGTTGGGTGGGGAAATACTGGAGTAGAATTGAACATTTCCAAATACTGGAACTACCTTCCTTGGAATCATAATAGAAAGATAGCCATCCCTCACCTGATTAGTGTGTGATGTACCGTATTACCTACAGTCGTTTACATGTCGATCTCGGGATTTTATAACACACTGGTTAGCGTCATGTTTAGGACTCACCCTAGAATTACTATCTAGACTCATACTGTCTGGAACCATTGGACTCACACTGGACTCATACTGTTTTAACTTACACTGTGATTACACTTGACTTACATCATACCGTCTGGACTTATATTATCTTACTCTAGTTCAGCTAGTTTTACATTACAGTCTTCATTGCTATGTTTCTTCTATTTTTCTCAGCTTTACTTTCCTTGTTCTAACTATCGTTCCATTTTATTAACTGTTTAAACTGCAAGTGCATCAATATAACTGCTTTATAGTCTTTGTCATTTACTTGGAATTTCTAGATGAGTTGTACTCATTTCCGTCCTTATTGGACCTGTTAAAAATATTACAGATGATTGCCCAGAGGACACTTGCCCTATATGCTATGGACCCAGAGAGAGATTAGTTGCTCTGGCCCCCGACACTCAGCAGTGATCGGGAGATTAGTTTAGTAGACTTGCATTAGTTTCTCATATTGAACTTGTGTTTTAATAACTTGAGATACATGCTTGTTTTGAGATTGTTTGAGATATTATTTTAGTAGTTATTCAGATGTTGTTGTTTAAGTTTAGTTAGTATTTGGATTCTATGTTATCTTATCGTGCTTAGACTGTGATTGAGTTATTATCATATCTTATACTTGTCCTCCGTTCGGAGTTGAGTTTTGACAAGTACATTATATATTTGCGTAAGTTGTTGTTTAGATAGTGACCTTGTACAGCGTTCTACCACCGATTCTGCGGCGTAGGCTGGGCATTGTTACGCACTGTACCCTTACACAGGGTGCGGGTCGTGACAGAAGCTAGGCTCCAGCTAGAAAGTTTACTCTAATGTGTGCTTGCTAAATTGGCCACTTAGTGTCGGTTTAGGTGAGTGGGTTGGATTCTGCTCGCCAGTAAATAGATGATGTACAGACCCACGTTGTGGGCACTCTTTTTAGGTGCTTGTGCTTGGGAACTTCTGTACACGAAGATTGGCTCGATCAGTCCCGCGACATCGAAGAATTGTAGGGCATACAGAAGCTCTCCTTCCAACGAGATGATGTCTTCTGTCTATAAAGGGCATAATGTATGGAATATTGTAATCTGTTGTACCAGTAAGTTGTAAGCCAATTTGGTATATCGAGTTGTAATCCAATGTATCAAAGTATCAAATGTAAAGTTTGTAGCAATTGTTCAATTGGCTATCAATGTAAAGTGAGATGTGTTATAAGCCTTGCATTCCATTACACATCTTGTACTAAACTTAAATTATCAATAAAGAGAATACATTTCTATATGTCTCTGTGTGACTTCAAGTTATTTGTTTATCTCCGCTGCTATAAATCAGTGATGTGTTTCTATTCGATAAGAAGAAATGTCATCATTAGCTTCAATGTGTCTGCTTCTGCCACTGTGATGTGTTCTTACTTGAAGATTATTAATTATGTACCGTCTTTGCCTTGTACAAGTACAATACCAGACTTGTACAGCATCACGCCCAAGCGAGGACGATTTATTCGGCATGAATCAAAGCAAGGACGAACGATTCTCTGAATCGGGGCGTGACAGCCTTCGTATCCAAAATGCAACATCCTTCGAGCAAAAATTGCCGAGATCATCATGCAGGTCGGCGATGCTTCACCACACGAGTAGCAGAATTCAGGCACTCCAAGTATACGGAAGGTGACCATCTTTCCTGTGTTGTCAATGGTGGCATTGCAAGGGCCGAGACAATCTATTCCCAGAATGATGTCGTAGTCATTAATGTCTAGAACTATCACATCAAGATATACTTTTTTCCCTCTCATACAGATGATTTTGTCACTATAGGCTAAGTTTGCAAGTAGTGACGTGCTCGATGGTTTATGTGTCACGCCCCGCTCACGTAGGAGCGATCTTCCTTGCTAAGGCGTGATGCTGCACGAGCCTAGATTGCGCTCGTGAAAGGTGGGTTCCATAACGGCCGATTATAGCGGCTGTGATGGGGTTGTCGTACAAAAGTCCCAAGCAGAGACATTGAATAAGCCAGCAGAAATTTAGAACAAAAACAAGTCATTAAAAAGAGGCTCTTTATTGATATTGAAACGAAGATTACAATGGGACGCAAGGCCAAGATTACAAGTCACACAGCTTTCTCTTATCTCTTAATACATGTCTTGAACCAGCGGTTGCTTTGGAAGGCGATGCCCATACATTATATCCCGTATAAGTCTGGACTCCACGCGGCCGCACGCTACGAATCGCCAAGGAACTCCATGCCTCGACGTATCCAAGAGAGTTCTGCACCACGAGCTTCTACCTGTTCCTGCACATGAAAACTATGTAGGTGTCAGTACTCAACTGTACTGGTGGAATGAGCTCCTCGCCCACCCATACAAAACTGACGCGTTCATTTACTTTGTGCAACATAACCCTTTTGATTGTCTTTCTACTCTTGCCTTAGGATTATTTTAGGACCGACGCCTTGGCCTATTTTGTGTCTCTAGACCATCCCGTGCTTGCAACGACAATGTTAACCTATCAAGTCATGTTTGCCTTATGGTCCAAAAATAGAGACGCGACTACGCGATGGTACCCAATTTCCTTATGACCGTGCTACAAATCCTTTGTGTCGTGCCTCGCAACTCAGTGTGACTTAACCATATCGTCGCCTCGCGGCCCTTGCAACTTTGATCACCAACTGACCCAATCAAGACCTGTGGGCTAAGTGTCACTCGACCGACTTTGCCTTGCGGTGTTTCCTGACTTAAACTAAAGAAGACTCAAATCTAACTTATGCAACTTATATGCCTACAACTAAAGAGTTGACGCTACAACTCGTGCCAAAGCACGGTTTCTTTGTTGCAACCAAATCTTAGGCCCAAATATTGTCTTCTGACCGTGCACGTATTTGACTCGACTCCACTCATTGATATAGTGAACTCAATACTCGAGTCAATCTAAAGGCATACACGCTGATCGCCGCCCCAGCCACTCATCTATATGAACTAGTCACTAGCGTCTAGCGCTATAATGGACTCCCTTTATAACTTTTGATTAGACGGACGCCCCTTGCCAGCACGAGCAGCGAGCTCCGCTGTAAGTCCCCACCTAACCCGTGTGGTCATCCATCACAGCTATGATGTCTACCATCGAAACGGTTCCCATGGGCCGCCTGGGTTGCCGTTCGAGAAACGTTTATTTTACCTTGTACAAGTTGTCCAATGACCATGCAAGACTCGACTCGAACTGACGTCTCACACAGTCATTCTACTTCTAGTGTTACCATCTCTTTCAGGGCCAAGTTTAATACTTCTCACATCTGAGACTTCGCCTCGACGACCCATGATCGCGGGCATTATTCTTTCTTGCTCTATCATTTAACCCAACTCAGGAACAACTATTTGAAGCACTTTTTCAAACTCAATGAATCAATCGTTGAACCAATTGGTGTTCTGGGTGACCCTATACAATGGGCCTTACGATTGTGAAACTAAGTAATATCGACCACTGCAGAAAACATGGAACAGTGCTTAGAATAACTTAGGTCGACCGCCATCACTTTGCCTAACTTAATCAAGTCTACAACTTAACCCAAGGGACGAGCAAAGGCTATGCCAAGCCTTGCATCGTGGAAGCGTACATGTTTTATCGAGCATTTATGCGGGCGACACCTATGACTTAGGCTAATTCATAGTTTGTGTCGAAGACCAACTTTTCCTTCTCCCAAGCAACGGGACGAAGGACCGAGTGTCATTTTCAAAGCACGCCGTGCACCAACTCTAAGCTGGCCGTTGGACCTTTCCATATTCTAACTCAATTCGACCCATCGAGATTATTCCCTTATCTATGTGGATTCGTCTCTTTTATTATGGAACCTACTTGTGCAAGTTGAAAACATATGATTTATTATGTGGTGGCAAAGATGAGGCGAGTTTACTGAAACTACCCCACCTGAGCATGGAGTCGCCTTGATCGAACGAGTCTTCGAGCAAGCCGTTGCAAGGCTAAGCTCGAACACCGTCGTCGTTCCGATTCCTCCGATTGACTGAGCGGGACGGGGCACTACATCATACACCACTAAGAAAAAGTTTTGTCCTCGAAACTAACTGAGTACTTACTTATCGTCTTATCACTTTCTTCTACATTCATAGACTCTCGCACACAATACTCCTATGCATTCTTCAACTCGAGCCACGCTCGTGCTAGGGTTATCTTTCACCTCGAACAACTATATCTTAATTTAGGTAACTTACTCTCGTCGTGCACACGGACAACTCAGTTCTAGGCAAACCATCCGATCAACCAACATTCAAGTTCGTCTCAATCTAATGATCGTACTACCACCAATCTTTTCCTTGAAACACGATTTCAAAATCCTCGACCCTTTTCCATTCCTCTAGTCTTACTTGATTCAACGTATCACTTAGTTGGATCGTGCGCATATTCCAGGCATCCCTAAAATACATGTATTTCAACCAAGTCTCGTAATAGAGAATTCGTCATCACCACTCGAGTTGGATCGTACACATATTCAAGCGTCCTTGATATACATGCATGTCAACCAAGACCAAGACTCGCGAGTGGTGCCTCCACAAATCCTACCACTTTGTACTCGGACGTCTGCCTAACCGCTAGGCTATGTCTTCGCGTCAGTATTGGGATCATAGTTCCCAAACAACGATATCAACACTGACCCCATCCTAAGGTCAAACCAAGTTGATAGTACGGGGTTTTTCTGCCCAAGCTCGCATCACTCCGATTTCTAAACTTTCAGCATAGATTTCCTACACACATCCCTACATTCGTCGCACGGATTCCGAGTCATTCAACAAAGCCATCCTACCATAAGTTCGACACATCAATATCGCTCAACCAAACATCCTCAAATTTTCCTTCGTATCAAACCAACAAGTCAAGACAATCAAAGTTGTCACATCTTGATTTTTCGAGTTCGATCATTTCTACGACATGAATCACCATGTCAATGCTCACACAAATGATCGCCCAAAATCCGACGCGAAGCATATGCGAAGCTAGAGTTGCGCTCGCGCAAGACAAGAATGTTGATGTTGTGGTTATCCGCGTAACCATCAAGACATTTCTGTTTTTACCCACGTTTATTTCAATCAAAATCGTAAGTATAGCATCTGTCAGAACAATAACACTTGCATGATCGTCATTCCTCGAATTTGAGTGCCTCCGAGTTATCGCATATCGATCTTTGATACGCCTCAATACCATCGATGATATGCGTAACCTGACGATCTTCCTTTGCAATGAATTTTAAGTCGTACAAATGATGCTATCGTCCGACTAGATAATCTCCTCGACATTCAAATTCAAGTTCGATCATTATCCCTCGAATCATTCACAACATTAATTTCTTCAAACCCAAATTCGAGTATATTCATCCATTTATCTTAAGTCATCGACCAACGTATTTTCTCAATTTGCATCATTCCTTGCTAACTCAAATCATCGAGTAACATTCATTCCAAACCTAACTGTCATTTTTGTAACTTCAAAATTAAACCTTTCATGCACGCTATCTTCTCGTCGTGCTAACTTTTCGTATATGATCCGTATCAATTTCCTCGATCAAGTCATCCATTCGCACACCTTAACTTTTCTTCGATTCAGTTTCACCTACTCAATCATTTTTGTGTTTCATACTCGTGTAATCCTTAATCTTGTGCATGTCCCGTATGCGTCAATTTCTAGGTTATTCGAACCAACTCGTCAAATCTCAAGACTACAACTTATTCAGCGATACTCAATCTACGGTTTGGCATGCAAGCGATGCTTGCTGATAAACTCATTGACACTCCGTATCCTCAATCGATCGATCGATATTCCTGAGGCTATCATATACACCACTCAGGAATAAAGTTATTCAACAAATCCTCAAAACTATCATTCGAATCAAAATCGACTTCTTCGAATCCCGTTCGAACCATTCCTCTAATTCCAAGCACGCTCATCTATATCGTACCGACGTTATCGTCGCTCATTAGCACCCCTATCGATAGTCATCTCACTTTACTCAATCAAGTTCAACTCATTCTTTCTCGACACTATTCAATTCACATACTTGACTTTTCTAAGATCGACTCAACTTTGGGGTATATACCCAGCCCGACTTAGCCAATCGTGCTTACGCGAACTATCGTTTTGTTTTGTCAAAAACTTTTCTCCTATGTTTTACAAAATAAATAGACTTATTGTATGGACATCCGTGGGACATTTGAGAGAGATCGCACCAACGATATCAACTTTGCGTAAGCAACACTTCAGAGTTTGCGGAAACAACGGAGTTAAAGAATTCAATCGATAGTCCAAGGACGTAAAGCCGTGCTCTGATACCATTATGTTACGTCCCGCTCCCGTAGAAGCGATCGTCCTCGATAAGGCGAGATTGTGCTCGTGTAAGGCGGGTTCCATAACGGCCGATTACAGCAGCTGCGACGGAGTCGTCGCATAGAAGTCCCAAGCAGAGACATTGAATAAGCCAGCAGAAATTTAAAACAAAACACAGGTCATTCAAAAGAGGCTCTTTATTGATATTGAAACAAAAATTACAATGGGGCGCAAGGCCAAGATTATAAGTCACTCATCTCTCTCTCATCTCTCAATACAGGTCTTGAACCAGCGGATGTTTTGGAAGGCGACGCCCATACATTATGTCCCGTATAAGTGTTGACTCCACGCGGCCGCTCGCTACGAATCGCCAAGGAACTCCATGCGTCGACGCATCCAATCGAGCTTATACTACGAGCTTCTACCTGTGCCTGCACATAAAAACTATTTGGGTGTAAGTACTCAACTGTACTGGTAGAATGAGCTCCTCGTCTACCCATACAAAATCGACATGTTCATTTACTTTGTGAAACATAACCCTTTTGATTGTCTTTCTACTCTTGCCTTAGGATTATTTCAGGACTGACGCCTTGGCCTATTTTGTGTCTCTAGACCATCATGTGCTGACAATGACAACATTAACCTATCAAGTCGTGTTTGCCTTACGACCCAAAATCAGAGATGTAACTATGCGATGGTACCCAATTTTATTATGACCGTACTACAAATCCTTTGTGTCGTGCCTCGCAACTCAGTATGACTTAACCATATCACCGTCTCATGGCCCTTGCTACTTTGATCACCAACTGACCCAATCAAGACTTGTGGACTAAGTGTCTCTCGAACGACTTTGCCTTACGGTGTTTTCTGACTTAAACTCAAGATGACTCAAATCCAACTTATACAACTTATATACCGACAACTTAAGACTTGACGCTACATCTCGTGCCGAAGCACGGTGTCTTCGTTGCAGCCAAATCTTAGGCCCAAACATTATCTTCTGACCGTGTATGCATTCGACTCGACTCATTGATAATGTGAACTCAATACTCGACTCAATCTAAAGGCATGCACGCGGATCGCCGCCCCTATCGACTCATCTATATAAACTAGTCACTAACATCCAGTGCTATAATGGACTCACTTTATAGCTTTTGATTAGATGGACGCCCCTTGCCAACGCGAGTAGCGAGCTCCGCTGCAAGTCCTCGCCTAACCCGTGCGGTCATCCAGCACAGCTATGATGTCTACCATCAAAATGGTTTCTATGGGCTGCCTGGGTCACCGTTCGAGAAACGTTTATTTTACCTTGTACAAGTTGTCCAATGACCATGCAAGACTCGACTCGAACTGATGTCTCACACCGTCAATCTACTTCTAGTGTTACCATTTCTTTCAGGGCCAAGTTCAATACTTCTCTCATCTGAGACCTCGCCTCGACGACCCATGGTTGCGGCCATTCTTCTTTCTTGCCCTATCATTTCACTCAACTCAGGAACAACTATTTGAAGCACTTTTCCAAACTCAATGAATTAACCGTGGCCCGTGCCTTAAAACATTAAGTCTGTGATATCGTGCCTTAAACCAATTGGTGTTCTGGGTGACACTACCGCCCAAGACATACCTACACAATGGGCCTTACGATCGTGAAACTAAGTAATATCGACCACCACAGAAAATATGGGACAGTGCTTGGAATAACTTAGGTCGACCGCCATCACTTTGCCTAACTTAATCAAGTCTACAACTTAACCCAAGGGACGAGTAAAGACTATGCCAAGCCTTGCATCGTGGAAGCGTGCATGCTTTATCGAGCATTTACGCGGGCGACGCCTATGACTTAGGCCAATTCATAGTTTGTGTCGAAGAACAATTTTCCTTCTCCCAAGCCATGGGATGAAGGACCGAGTGTTATTTTCAAAGCACGCCGTGCACCAACTCTAAGCTTACCGTTGGACCTTTCCATATTCTAACTCAATTCGACCCGTCGAGATTATTCCCTTATCTATGTGGATTCATCTCTTTTATTATTGAACCTACTTGTGCAAGTTGAAAATATGCGATTTACTATATGGAGGCAATGATGAGGCGAGTTCACCGAAACTACCCCACCTGAGCGAGGAGTCGCCTCGACTGAACGAGTCTTCGAGCAAGCCGTTGCAAGGCTAAGTCCGAACACCATCGGCGTTCTGATTCCGACGATTAAATGAGCGGGATGGGGCACTACAATATGAATGCTAATATTAAGGCCCAACAGTGTCACGAGAATTTTGTGCTCGACGGTAAAGTCCGCCGATATGAAACTATGCGTAGCACCTGAATCAAACAGTACACGTGCAGGTTTATTATTGAAAAGAAGTATACCTGTCACGACCGTATCAAACGCGAATGCCTCATCCCGAGTAATGGCATGTACGTGCCCCTTGAGCATTTGGACGACGATCCTCGCCATTCTGTTGTGCAGGATGAGGATCTCCTAGGCCTCGATTCTGTTTATTTGGTTACGACGGAGCATCCTATCTTTGCATTCGGGAAAGACAATCTCTAGCATAGTGCCCCCTTTTTTTGCAAAAGTGGCAATCTATGTTCAAGGTACGACACTCACTGGCAATGTGTCCGATATAATTGTATTTTGTGCTACGAGGTCTAGGGTTCTGTCCTTGGTTGCCACCGTTGTTTGGACGCTTTGCAATATTGTTGCTTCCTGTATAGCTAGGGCGTTTGTGATGAGAATTACAAACAATGTCGGCAGCAGCTAGAAGATACTGGGCTCGAGACGAATGGTATAGTTGAGGGCTTCATGCACCATTTGATACTCCGGAATGGTCACATATGCGACGATGGAAGGCTTCAAACCCACTTCAAAATTTCGTGTTCTACTCGCAACGTCAAGCAGAAGCGCTCTTGCAAACTTCACAAGCCTGTTGAACTCAGTTGTATATTAGTGAACTGTCATATTTCTCTGCCTCAGTTGCATGAACTCGTTCTCCTTCTATTGACGAACTGTTGGAGGGAGGAATTCTTCTTCGAATGCTTTATAGAATATGGCCCAAGTGATCTTCGTCGTCTGATTGTCTCCGAGGATCGCTCATTTTTGTATATCCCGCCAGTCTTGCACGTTCAACCGAAGTTGAAGTTGAGCGCAGGCGACTCGTCTCGACTCATCCATGCTGAGTGCTTCAAAGTGATCTTCTAATTTCGCCAACCAATCGAGCGCCACAGTAGGATCTTCAGTTCCCTTGAAAGAAGTATTGTACACCTTCTTGAATTTTAAGATTTTGGAGGAGGCATACTTCGTAAGTGCAGGCTGAGGTTCGACATGGTCGACTTCGCTACGCTAGTTTGTCGGCTCTGTTACTGCAGTTACGGTCGCAGAATGAGTGTTATTGGTCGCAATTGTTTGGACTATTTGTTGCAAAGTGTCAAGTTGCTTCTGCTACACCTTGAATTGGTCCACGAACCTATTCTCAAATGGAATTTACCGGGCATCGGCCCGTTGTTGTTGCAATTCCATCATGTGCAATATCCGCTCCATTGGGTCGACCGATGGTTTAGCCTTCGAGCTGCTAGAGCCACTTGAAGCGCTTGATTCGGCCTTTGAGCTGCATTAAGAAGGAAACTCACATTAGTCTCAAAAAATATTATGGGCTCAGTGTATGGAACAACTCATCTCATCGACACAAGGTCAAAGGTTCGAGACTTAGGACGGAAGGCCAAGGACATAAAGCCGTACTCTGATACCATTATGTCATGCCCCGATTCTGTAGAATCGATAGTCATCCCCCGGGCGTGATGTCGTACAAACCTAAGTTGCGATCGCACAAGGCATAATCATAAAGTTATCCAAAACACAAGCATCTAATAGAGTACGCAGAAAAATTGAATAACATATTGAGACAAAAGAAAACTTTTCTTTTCATTGATAATAAACATCATTTACAAGACTCTATTACAATCATTGCCCCGCGGGCTTGCAACATGACTCGATTATAAAATAAAAGTTGATGAGATAGTCGTTCCATACATTACATCCCTCTATTTACGACAAAATATTGTAGCAACCTGCTATCGAGGGAAGTTGAGACATATTTCTTGGGCTGAATGTGGAGTCTTCAAAAGAGGAGCTTCCAGTTTTGGCTTCAAAATGTTTCAAGCGTCGCCTTGAGTTAGGTTACACGCTCTTGATGATCCGAGGTACCTGTAGAGAGTGAGGATTAGTACATTGGACGTTGTACTAGCGAGTGGCTAATTATATACCACGCTCTCATTTGGTTCTAGAATTTGTTGCCTTAACTTGTGATCTTTCTAGCCATTCTAATGAATTTCAGACAAGCATATGATAGGCATAATGTAATTTATACTAGAACATACCCACGGCAGAGCGTGCCTTGCAATGTAAGACTTACCATATTCTTCCATGTCAATTGTAATCATTTAGTGTGTAAAGTTTGTATATGTGAAGGTCACTGCCATCACAAGCCATTTTGGACTATAGCTAGGTTAGATGGCGACCTTTTCAGCACGAGTAGCGAGCTCCACTACAAGTTCTCTGAATAACCATGTATTGCTTTCACCAAGCCCAACTATCTTTTGCTTCCTCCTAGGCTGAATCGATCCCGTGTCTCGGGGTATCGATCGAAGAAGTCGTTTCTTGTGCACAAGTTGTCCATGATTGTGCTAAGTTAGACTAGTTATTCAATCATGATATTTAGTTCACGAGCAACATAACCATTTTCATCGTTGTTTGTCGTGTTATGGCGATAGCTATCCAATGATTCTAAACTTTGATTATTTTAGTTTTATAATCAGGCATAACAAGTTAAGCATGTAACATTTTCTTGGCATAATAATTCTATAGCGTGCGTATGTGATGAATCGTGCAACAATTCACTGAAATCTAAGCATTCATGTGTTTTGTATAACCAACTAGCATTCTATCGACTGATTTGGGATTGAGGAAGGTCAAGGGGAAGAAGGGTCCAACCACTCACTTTGATTGTTTATTTGAGGGAAAAGACCCGTTGGATGTGCTAGACGACACCTACACGATCATCTGAAATTGCATAAGCAACTGATTGGAATATTGTATCATTCAAAGATTTTCAATACAAATGCGAAGTTCGAAAATGCAAGCCAAGAAACCGTCGAAAATATTCACGAAAAACCAAAGCCAAAGGACAAGTGCGGCATGAAAAATAGAGCAACGGGAGGTCTCTCCCGACTCAACCGCAGAGTCTATCCTCGAGGCACAACCCGCTGAATATGGGACTTGATTCTGAAGAAGCCTTTTCATAACGACAAAATAATATTAATTAAATCGTTCCCGTTCGGCTGATTCAATCGATCCCGATCTATCGGTTCCGGTTGAGTCGATTGCGACAGAGTTCCTTTCTCACGCACCCCGTGGACGGAAACGGGGACTATGTAGAGACGTGGCTACACCAAGTAGATGGGCATATTATGTATATAATTTAGACTATTGGGGTTAGGAACCTAAGCGTCAAATGTTATCAATAACTTGCTTTTAGCAGAAAGCTTTTGATTGTTCATGTGTTTCGAAAGTATCATTGAATTGTTTGATCTGACTTCTTTTATTTATTATCATATGTTGTTTGAGCTAATTCCTTCATAAAATCAGTCCAGTTTTTGGTTGCCTGATGTGAGCATTATATGTGCATGTAAATCACTTGTATACTGCTTCCACTTTTCTGCTTGAAGTTAGATAATATAGTAGGATGTTGTATCATATTTCAAGTTATGTACCCAATGGTAATTTGGAGTAGATCACTTCAATATCTATACAGTATACTCCAGATACATTGTGTGATTTCAAGTTACAAAGCCTACAGGTTCATAACCTTGTGTGCTTTCCGAATCTCCACTCCATAGGAACCTCGATACTTATGTAAACTACAAAAGCTCGATCATAGATGTAATAGAGAATTATACCTTTGGTTATTTAGTTTCAATCAAGAGCCAAAGCAAGGCTGCAAGTGACATAATGAAAAAAAATTGTAAAGTAGGATTTTAAGCATTTTCTTTTCTTTTGCTTATTTTCTTTGAATAAGTTCTATCCTTCAAAGTCTATATTGCATCAGTATGATGAATGGTAATCACCTTGATTTTCATACAGTAACTTAAAAGATTGACTTGGATGATGGTCATTGTTTACTACATGAGGCTCATTTTGTTTTCAGGAACATATTTACTGAATTAATGGTCACTGTTTTTATGTTGTCATCATCTACTCGTTATTCTGTTTTCAGGGAAAATGATCCTCCTGTTGTTAATGACTGCTGGGGCAACTTAGTATGTAAGATACTATCTTTCACTTTTCTTGCAATTTCCTTTAGTGACTTATAAGTTGAACCTTTCCTTCTTTCCAGGTTCCCCTTGACATAACCACTTTTGCCCCTTTAATGTGGTTCTCAAAACATGATCCTAATCCATATGAGGATGCTAAGAAGTAGTACTAGTATGACTATATTATGCAATAGACTTTGTTAGTCTTAAACAAATTGAATCCTATATTCTTATAACTTTTTAAATATATTACTCTTGGTTAATTATTTGTTTATGAACATGGTTGGTTAAATATTTGTGAGCATTGTTGGTTATATATATATATATATATATATATATAAATATATATATATATATATATATATATATATATATATATATTGATGACATTTAAAATGTGACGTTGAATTCGGTTTACATGATACATAAAAGTGCTATGAAACAACATTCACGACATTAGTTGTCATCGATTAATTTTAGATGACATTTCTATGGTGTAGTAATTTTGACAACACTAATTAGATGTCATTGAAACACTTTAAGATGACACTAAAAAAGTGTCGTGATAAATATTATTTTCATGACACATAAAAAGTGCCATGAAACATATCAATGACATTTACTAAATGCCATAGAATGTTTTAGATGACATCTACAAAATGTCATAATTTGATGACATTTATGAACTGTCATTGAAGAACTCTACGATGACACAAATAAAGTGCTATGGAATATGCATTACACGACAACCAGGAAATGTCGTGAAACATATCGATGACATTTATTAAATGTTATAGAATGTTTTAGATGACATTTACAAAGTGTCATAGTTTTGATGACATTTACGAACTGTCATTGAAGCATTCTAAGATGACACCAATAAAGTGTTGTGGACTAGGCATTACATGACATCTAGGAAATGTCATCGTAAAGTTATTATATGACAATTACAGAGTATCGTTGAAAGTTAAGAACTTTCTATGATATCCCCTCTTGACAGCACCAAAAAAGTGTCATGAAAGTCATCAACGATACTTTTTGCGTGTTGTAAAAACACTTTTTTGTTGTAGTATTGTCACGACCTGCACCCTGTTTAGGGGCACGAGTACGTGGGCACGTCCAGCCTACATCGCAGTATCGGTGGTAGAACGCTGTATAGGTCGTCGATAAAATCTAACATCAACAATATATATAAACCTGTCATCTCCGCCCGGAGGAATATATATAAATCAATCACATGACATCTAGAAAAGGTAAGCACGATGTGATAAAGATATGATGGAAATAGAAAAGCTGGAAATAGATGCAAGTCATAGAGTCACAACCATAAGTTCAGAGTTTAAAACATTATACAATCCCAACAATATATATACTATAACCCAAAATATTAAGCTGGAACATTGTCCAATCAAACCTAACTAGTCTAGGTCAGAGCAGGCGGTGCGTCATTAATAGGCACCGACCCCACAGGAATGTCCAGGTCGTACTCCCCATCTATGCCATACCCATAATAGGTCCAGCAGTCCGCCTCTAAATCCTATGTAAACATCAACAGGGTTATCCTATCAGGATAATAAGCAAGTACAAACACCAACAACAGTCCCATTGAATTGACAAATGCTATAAGAGACAATTATAATGGGATACAAGATAAAATATCAAAACTGGAATATAAACAGGATATATAGAACATGATATCAAGTCAGGGTGTAACGTACAGGAAAGTAGAACAGTACAGGAATATCTGATGTACAATGTAAATATAAAAAGTGCCTTGAGTATTAGAGCGTTATGTGATCGGCTTGGGTCAAGATCAGGTTGTTCCAATTGACCGGCTATGCACAAGTAGTATAGAGGATCAGGACAGCCAAATGGAAAGCTATGCACAAGTAGTATCAGGTCAGGCTACATCCTACGTGTGGTGAAGGTGGAGCTATGCACAAGTAGTAACAAGTGGGGGTAATAATCACATAACCTCTAATAACTCTCAATCCCCGAGTAGTATAATGGATCCAACCATGACACGTTATGACACGAAATTTAAAGAGCAGGGGGCCAGCCCACTCCCAAATCGGTGTCTATACAAGTACAGGAAACAAGATCGACAATGTACTAATATACCAAGAAAGTTCAGGAATAACATCTCATGACAGGATCCGACGTATACTAGTCTGTGAAACATCATGTCGGGAATCAAGTAAAATACTGCAACTGAATCGGATATAGCAGATATCAAGACAATGAAAATTATCAGTGAATGTTCTCGCCTGCGGTCCTGAGCAGTCAATAAGTATCGAGGCTCAGAGGATAGTCATAGACCTAAATATGAGATATACAAGAGTTAATTAGGGTTTAATAGTGTTAGGCATGATTTTTTATCGTATGATATACAATTTAGGTCAAACTTAGTCAAACTATCACATTAAGTTAAACTCAGTCAAACTAGGTCACAGTAGGTTAAACTAGGTCACACTACGTCAAACTAGGTCGCATGATGTCAAACCAGGTCAAACTAGGTCAAAGATTGGCTTACATTTGACTTTTGGTCAACTGGTCCACTCTGGTCAACTCCTAGTCCAATCTAAGCCAAGTGTTGACTTTTAGTTGACTTCTGGTTAAAACAGTCAAACTTGGTCAACTAAGATCAAAACTAGTCTAAGTATCCTATTCCTAACATTTACCTACCAAGATACTATATATCTTGGCCCTATTGGTATCCCGATACCAATATCTTGGTTTAGCACTAATACCTTAGCTAGGTAAACCCCTTACCTAGGTATTTAACAACCATCCTAGACTAATAGCTAACCCATACTTGTTATCTATCATATGACAAGGTAAACTAATACCTTACCCTACCATGGTAATCCAATACCTTACCCCATGACAAGGTAATCCTCATTACCTTGCCCTCTAACCTAGTATCTTGATACCCTCAAGATACAACTTGGTATCTCAATACCAATATCATGGATCCTAAGATATCTAATATCTTAGATACCTAGATATCTAACTAACTAACATATCTAATATCCAGATAACTAACTTATCCTAGGATACTTAGATATCCTAAGAAATCTACTCTAGCATCCTAAGATACTAAGATCTTGATATCTAATATCTAAGATATCTATCTACCTATTTATCTAATATATCTAATATATAATATACCTTAACTTATATATATACTAACTTACTAATATAACTTAGATATCTATCATAGATATCTAACTTATCTTAATTATCTAACTATCTAACTAACTCATCTCTAACATATCCTAACATCAAATATGACAAACAACCATTACCTACCAATATCCTGACATATCCTTCTAACATTCAATACCTTATGACACACTTTAACTATACTCACTACTAATTATACTAACTTAACATGGGCTAACAACACAAGGACTAAGCTAACATATTCACTAATATTTCATACTCTAACACACCCACTAACTAGGATACACCCCACACACATATAGGGG
Organism: Iris pallida; assembly: GCA_029216955.1. Taxonomy (NCBI): domain Eukaryota; kingdom Viridiplantae; phylum Streptophyta; class Magnoliopsida; order Asparagales; family Iridaceae; genus Iris; species Iris pallida. Next base: position 8,066,581 of record JANAVB010018998.1, read on the forward strand.
GTTAAAGGGGCTATGAAATGGGTGAAAGGACGCTGCACACAGCAGCCCCACTACTATTACTGCTGCTGCAGTGGCTACTGCTGCTGCCCTACTTCTTCTTCTTCTTATATTTTTTTTTTCTTCTGCTGCAGTGGCTACTGCTGCTGCCCTACTGCTGCTGCCCTACTTCTTCTTCTTCTTATATATATATATATATATATATATATATATATATATATATATATATATATATATATATATATATATTAAACCTACACTTTTATTGAAGGAGAAACATTCGTAAAAATACAAAGGAATTCATATGATTCCTGGTACAAAAAATTATCCGGACTTCTTCCTTCCATGCAGCAGGAGATTGTAGCTTTGCCAATTTGTCTCTGAATCTCTATAAATAACTGTCTACCATTGTATTTGTATTGTTCATACCTCCACTTATTTCTATTTTTCCATAATGCCCAGCAAATCGCACCTACAGTGATCTGTTTGTAGTACAAATTGTTTCTTCTCTACCACATGTTTAAACATCCTTCAAAACTAGACACACGACCTCGAATTTGGAATAATGTTTGGGAAGTCCTCCATACCTGTCTAGCCAAATCTTCCTCATAAAAAACATGACATATAGTTTCAGTTTTAGGGTTTAAGCAACAATGGCAAGACGATGCCAGCTGGAAACCCAGCTTTTGTACATTATCATCAGTAGGTAGTCGACCAAGAAGAATCCGCCATAGCAATACTGACCATTTAGAAGGAATGCAAGTGCTCCATATATGCTTGAATCTATTATCAACTGGAAATGACGGTCTAATAGTTTTCCATGTTGAAGAGACAGTGAAGCTTGGATCGGGTTGCCAATGCGTACCATTTCCATCCTCCTCGATTAGTTGGAACCTTTCGTCTAAATCTCTGCCCACAAGAATTCGACGCCATATATGTGACGCTTTGGAGTTGATTCTAGCTTGGCACGGATGGATGTAGGGGAAGTATTTCATCTTCATGAAAGTTGTCCAGTAATTCCTGTTATCGCAATTTCTACCATAATTTAACAGTAAAAGCATCGAAGACATCCCTAAGCTGCCTAATGCCCAGCCCCCCCTCCTCATGTGGTCTAGCAATTTGATTCCATCCTATCCATGAATGTTTTCGATTACCATCCTTCGATCCCAATAGAAATTAACTAAACATGGCTTCAATTTGATTAAGAACACTCATAAGAGGATTACTCACAGCAAGACAATAGATCAAAATTGAAGATAAAACAGATTTGATGAGGATAAGCTTACCCCCAGGAGATAGAATCTTGTTATGCCACCCCTCTATCTTGCTGTGAACTTTATCTTTGAGCTCTTCGAACATAGCCGCATTCCGTCTACCAGTCATTAGCGGACAGCCTAGATAGTTGATAGGAGGATTTGTAAGCTGATATCCAGTCAACAAACTCAGTGAAATGCCCCTGTCCTTCGAAAAATCAACTGGAGCACACATGGCAGATTTTGAAGAGTTGACAAGTTGTCCCGAGGCTTGTTCATACCTTTGTAGAACCTTCATAAGCAGCTGTATAGATCGCCTGTCCCCACCAGTGAAGATTATGATATCATAGGCATATGCCAGATGGGTTACTCTTGGGCACCCACTAGAAGAATAATACGGAATAAAACCAGGTTGTAATGCCAACCTCTGTAAGTTCCTACTTAAGGATTCAGCCGCTATGACGAAAAGCATAGGCGAGAGAGGATCATCTTGGCCCAACCCCCTGAATGCCTGAAAATATCCTGACATATTACCATTGATCATTGTAGAAAACCACACATTATTCACCAAATGAAGGATCATATTATTCCAAGTTTCATTGAAGCCAATTCTTCGAAGTGTGGATAATAAAAATCTCCAATTAACACGGTCATATGCCTTGCTCATATCAAGCTTGATTGCTACATTGCGACCTCAATTATCATGTCCAAGCATACTGAACATCTCTTGAGCAAGGATAATGTTATCCAAAATCTCCCTGCCCTTAATAAAGCCACTTTGTTCTGGAGATATGATCCTCGTCATCATAGGAGAGAGCCTATTTTCCAGAAGTTTGGAGAAAATCTTATTAACAAAATTGCAGAGGCTTATCGACCGATACTCAAAAATAGAAGAAGGATGCTTGTTCTTGGGGATCAAGATGAGAAGAGTGCTGGTGATGACTTTCGGCAAAGAGAAACCATCGAAGAACATGTGGACAGCTGCCAGGACGTTCTTCTTAATGGTGTACGGCACTTAATGAAGAAGATGCCTGTGAAGCCATCAGGCCCAGGGGAACTATGGCGATCAATCGATTTAACAGTATTATAGAGCTCCTCTATGGTAGGCTTCTCAGTAATAGCAGAGCTTTCCTCTTCACTGAGAACCCTTGGAAGCACAGACATGAAATCCTCATCATCAATCACTGGCTCTGGTAGGAATAGCTTCACGTAATGGTCATTAGCAATCTGCTGAATGCCCTCAAGATCATTGGCAGAGGAACCATCCTCAACCCTAAGTTGATGGATATGAAGACGACGACGCTTATTAGACTCACAGGAGTGAAAATACCCCAAATTTTTATCCTCTTGTAAATCCCACTTGAGCCTGGCCTTTTGTTTCCAATAGGCCTCTTTGATTTGGATGTGCTGTTTGAGATGAGCCTGCGCTTCCTAGAGGTTAGGATGAAGGGATGGGTCTTGTTCGAAAGCAACCTCAACTGCGATGACTCGGTCTTCTGCAAGTTTAACAGCCTAGAATATGTCACCAAATGTAGCATGACTCCACAACGAGAGAGCCTTCCTAGTTGTAGTAAGCCGCCGGCCCAAGTTGATGAGAGGATTGGGGTGATACACTGATGTCTAGGCTTGATCAACTGTTTGAGAAAATGATGAATGAGCAGGCCAGAATGAAAGGAACCGAAATGGCTTCTTTGGTACTGTCGACCGAGCTCGAAACTGGATCAGGATAGGAGCATAATCAGACTCAGTATGATTTAAATGATCACACGACGTAAGAGGGGCCCATTCCCACCAGCTTCTATCTATGAGCACCCTGTCAAGCCTAGATCCCTGCCGGTCCGGACCTTCGTCGGATTTCATCCATGTAAAAAAATTGTCAGTGAACGGGGTCTCCACGACCCCGGCAGCCAGTTGAAACTCCAGGAACTCCCGCATGGAAGCCTCATTGGGAGAAAGACCTCCAAACTTCTCCTCACTCCGAGTAATTGTATTGAAATCACCACCGATCAGCCAGGGACAACAAATGAAATTTGGAAGTCTAAGCAATGATTTCCAAAGCAAACGGCGGCCCTCCTTGGTATTACTGCCATAAACAACCAAAATGAGTGAATTAGAGGGAATGCGTGGATGAGCGAAGAGAACCGATAGCGACTTATCGGTAGATTCTGCCATTGTAATCTGTCTTTCCTTGCTGCAAAAAATCCAAATGTTGCCTTTGTCGTTTGTGAAAGCCATATTGAAACCTAGCTTTACTTGATAGAAATGGAGTTGGTCAGCAGAGACTTTGGGTTCGATAATGGCCAGAAGTTGAATTTTATGTATGCGACATAGAGATTTGATTCTTTTAAGAGATATGTGATTTGCTACTCCCCTAACGCTCCAAAAATGGATGTCAAACATTAAAGGAGGATGTGGTAGAGGGGTTTGGAGTGAGCTTAGCTGCAGATCGAAGGACTCGAGAAGACAGCGGCGGTGGCACCTTCTTTGATCTGGGTTCAGTTGGACGGCAAGCTTCAGGTTCCGGGGGATCCGTCTGAGCCTCTTATTCCTCCACTTGTTGAGCCCATGACATGTTGTGGGTTGCAAGTTCACCCTCCTCGAGCTGGTCATCAGGAGGATCTTGGTCTTGAATGGGGAGTTGATTGGTTGGGACGGTGAGGAATGTAGGAGGAATGATGGCAGTTGTGGGGGGCCTCAGTAGAAGCAGGCATGACGGTGGTGGCCGTCTCGGTCGCGATGGTGATGGTCGTGGTATCCTTGGGGAGAGTTTCAATGTGATTGTCGCAGCCGTCACTTAGAAGCGAGGGTTAAGGTAGAACTTCGGGGTTTGCTTGGACCTGGGGAGCTGATAAAAGAGGTGGCAGTTCGGGATTGGCTTGACCATGGGGAGCTGTGGATGTAACGCCCCAGTCCCAAAATACGTAGGACCAAGTACGTGAACATGCCAGATGTACATATATGAAGAATACTCCAATATATATAATCTCCGAATATGCACATAAGCTGTAAATAAAATAATCACAGGCCAGAATAACATATCTAATCTCATCACAGCTCAACACAGAAGATAATAAAGTCAAATGAGTAAAGTAGAGTATCAAAGGATAGCCGGGTGAACATACTCACTCCAAACAGCTATGATAAATAGTTTTACAAGATCGGAGTCCAACCTCCACAAAATAGAAAGAAAAGAGATGTAAAATAATGTCTACAACTGTCTCAAATATAGAATAGACTAGAAATCAGTAGTGACTGCCTCGTCATCGATGTAAGATAGCTCCAACGCCGCTCCGTACTCCTGTGGAAAATTGTCTAAACCTGGAGAGATAACCAGGTCCTCAGGGGACAGAGAAAGATACAAGAAAATACCATGCCATATAAACTGTAATAATATAATAAGAGAAAAAGGTATGCATGCAATCGGGTTCCTGACCATTCTACTGTGAATATGCAGTTGAGATACAATCCTTCGACGCATGAGACCTGGCTGTAAATGGGATCGGCATAGTTCCCATAAAGGGCACAAGGGGCCTACGTCCATAACGCTCAGGAAGCGTCAGAGGGCACCATGTGCAAGGGGCTACGTCCATAACGTTCTGGGAAACGTCAGAGGGCGCCTGGAGCCTGCGTCTCCGGAGGAGCGCACAGGTAATCAGGGAAGTACAAAGAAGCCCATACGTCAGGTATTGTTCTCCCCACCCAATGCCTAGTATCATCATCTCCATGACTGATATGAACCTCTAGTAACCGCCAAGTCTTCTAACATGCAATACTATTGGCAGTTACTCCTATCCGTCGCACGCTCCATACGTATCGGTGGCCAGTCGACTACGCGGTAATGTGTCCTACATGTGACTCACATCACGTGATACAACAAGTGTCAAGGCCGTATGAGATATACCAATACCTCATCATCAATGGGTGGTCGCTAGACTAAGTCAATGCAAGAGAAATAAATAAGGTGAGGTAAACGACCGATAGAGTCGCTTGCACCCAAGTGTGACTTGGATGCACAGTTTAAATATCATGAAACAAAATGCTATAAATAATAACTAAAAATAAGAATATAATAATCACAGAGTAAGGTGGCAAGGTATCTTGCCTGATGGTGCAAAGTGGCAAGCCCAAGAAATCACAATGTCAGCCAAGAAATGTCACAATCTCCAAACAACTCCGGACGCTGAAGCAAACATCAAAAATGCACTCGGTGTAAAAGATATACCTAGTAAACGCCTGTCCAAAAGTCAAATTCGGGAACAGGGGTAAAATCGTAATTTTTGGTCAAAACGATGTCCGCCGTTGGACCCACTTTACACCGAAATGCGTGCCAAGGTTTATGGTCTCTAAAGTCATCAAACTACATGTCTATGGTTTCAGTTTGAGGAGAGGAACTCAACGGTATGTCCAATTTTGGATTCCGATGAGCCGTGCATAAAATTGCCCGTTTGAGTGGGTCGCGGGCCCGCCAAAAATGGGTTCCGATTCGACCTTCTCAGAATCGAACCAAACTTGGCACACAGGACCAGAATTTTGATCCGAACCTGTTGGCGCAAGTTTTGTCTCGATTTGACCACTGTACACGATGTTATGGGCAAGTTTGCAAAACGCCGATACGGGGTATCTCGACGGATACTCGTTGATTTCGTCGCACACGCACGACGAAACTGAGTTCCGTCAGTTCCCACACGTCGGTAACGTCCATACGTGCCTTTCGATGCGTATAGCGTACGACCATGTCGCCCGGTTTGTCGGGGCGTACGTCGTATCGGACAATTTCTATATGTTTTTATGATTTAAAAACCAGTTTTTCCGACAACTTTACTTACAGATTTCTTCCTACATATTAACCGAAACTTCGGTCCACAAGTTGCGTTCTACTCTTGGTTATATTGTTAACGACTGTTTTCAATTGGTGGGTTGAAATCCTCAGTATTTGATTCAAAAATCGGCTTCCAAGTCGGGGGTTTGGACTGCCCTAAAACTATTCTGTTCCGACAGTTTTTCAGGAATTTCAATTCAGTCTACTGAGAAATCTGGTCGAGTACTCTCCAATCCAGTTGGAGAACTCCTAGATGGTTATATTGGTTATCCCTAGGAAGTTACGATACTAGAATCGGCTAAGCACGGAGGGAGAAATACTGGGTTGAAGATAGTACCTTGCGATGTGATCGAGAACAGGACTTCCTCTGTTTTCTCGCGAACGCGACTCCGGCGATGTCTCCGGTTGGCGACGGTGGTTCACCGGCGGCTAGGGTGTGCGCGGGGAGGTCGGCGGCCTTGGGGTCGAGAGGTATTTGCTTACGAGAGGGGGTTAGGGTTCGGCTTTGATGAGCGATTGTAATATATACTGCCGCCTCTCTCTTATTCCGAATAGGAATAAGGTTAAGGGGGGCTCGGGTTCAAAGCAACAGCAGTTGCTTTGGGTTGGATGTTAAGGTGTGGGGTCGGGTTCAAAGCAACAGCAGTTGCTTTGCGGGATTGGTATTAGGGGGGGTCGGCCCCACCGTAGCTTGCTGCTGCCGTTGGTGGGTTTCGGCCACCATTTATTTTTTATTCTTTACAATATATGTATATATATATATATATATATATATATATATATATATATTTTACAATATATATATATATGTATATATATATATATATATATATATATATATATATATGTATATATATATATTTTTAATTATATATATATATATATATATATATATATATATATATATATATATATAAATATATAATTAAAATATATATATATACATATATCTATATATATATATATATATATATATATATATATATATATATATATATATATATATATACACATACACATGAATATGAATACAATCACAAAGAAAATCCTATAAGTTGTAAATAGGTAACAAAATGATTATAATAATCATAGACTATAATTAAAAATAGTCAAGCACATTATCATCTATATTATTTATATATTTATAAATACACCCATATATACTAATTACCTCTTTAAACTCTAATTAATATAGCAAAATAATTTTAAATCACTAAATTAGTTAGAAAATATTTGGGGGTTTACATCCTACCCAACTTAAAGAAAATTTCGTCCTCGAAATTAAACTAAGGTCGGGGGATCAAACGCAATGCAAGGAAATACAATGTTACTTAATATGCAAGAATACCTTCGCCTTCGAACAAATGTGGGTAGCGATTTTGGATGTCGTCCTCGCGCTCCCAAGTAAACTCCCCTGGCGAGTGATGCTTCCATGCCACGCGAACCAATGGAATAGATTGATTCTGCAACACCTTCACTCGGCGATCGAGGATACCTTCTGGTTGCTTTTCGTACGACAAACTTGGTCCAACTGTGATCTCAGAGTGATCAAGCACATGATTGTTGTCTGCCACGTACCTCCTCAGCTGAGATACATGAAATACATCATGCACTCCCTCTAGCGATGGTGGCAAGGCCAATCTGTAGACAACCTCTCCAATACGTTCTAAGACATCGAAAGGCCCGATGTACCTTGGACTCAACTTGCCACATCCTCCGAATCGAATCGTGCCTCTAGTGGGGGATATCTTCAAGAACACATGGTCGCTCTCTTTGAACTCCAAGGGTCGACGGCGATTATCTGCCCACTGCTTTTGACGATCCTGCGCTGCTCGCAGGAGGCCTTGTATTTTCTTCACTGTCTCCACTGTGCACAAGACCAACTCGGGACCCAATAGCTGTCGCTCTCCTATGTCGCTCCAACAAACAGGAGACCGACACTTCCTACCATACAACGCTTCAAACGGAGCCATCTAAATGCTCGCTTGATAGCTATTGTTGTAGGAGAATTCTACAAGATGAAGATAGTCCTCCCACGAACTGCCAAAGTCAAGCATGCACACTCTCAACATATCCTCTAACGTCTGAATGGTATGCTCCGACTGGCCGTCTATCTGCGGATGATACGATGTGCTAAACTTCAATCGGGTGCCCAAACTCTCTTGCATGCTCCTCCAAAAGTGCGAGGTAAATCTCGAGTCACGGTCCGACACAATACTAACAGGCACACAGTGCAGTCTCACAATCTTCTCCATATACATCTCTGCCAATACCTCTGTCGACTGGCCCACTCTAAAAGGTAAGAAATGTGCTGACTTCGTAAGTCTATCAACAATCACCCACACTGCATCACGTCTCCTAGGACTCCGAGGAAAACCCGTGACGAAATCCATAGTAATGTGCTCCCACTTCCACTCGGGAATGGGTAGCGGCTGCAATAATCCGGCCGTCCTTTGGTGCTCCGCCTTAACTTGTTGTCATACCAAGCACTTGGCAACGAAACGAGCTATCTCCCGCTTCATTCCATGCCATAAATAATACTGTCGTAAGTCACGATACATCTTGGTCCCTCCGGGATGAATGGAGTATGCCGAACTGTGAGCCTCGGCCATCAGCTCCTGCCGTAGATCTCCATTGGATACATAAATGCGATCACCATATCGCAGTGTTCCATCTGAGTGGATCCTCAAACCTGTCTGCTCTCCTGCTTCAGTCCTCTCTTTCAGCCCTCAAAATCTAGTATCATTAGGCAATGCTGCCTTGATGCGCTCTACCAATGATGATTGCACTTGGAGGTTGGCTAATACGCCGTCTGTTCCAGGCAATACTACCTCAATACCAAGCTGCTCCAAGTCTCTAATCAACTCCTTCTGTGTGGTCAAAAAGTGTGTCATGGCCTTACGGCTTAATGCGTCTGCCACGACATTAGCCTTGCCCGGATGATAATGTAGCTCGATCTCATAATCCTTCATCAACTCCAACCAACGTCGCTGTCGCATATTCAACTCTTTCTGTGTGAACACGTACTTGAGGCTCTTATGATCAGTGTAGATATCAACCTTCTCGTCGTACAAGTAGTGTCTCAATAGCTTCAAAGCAAAGATAACCGCTGCGAGCTCTAGATCGTGGGTCGGATAATTCTTCTCATGCACTCTCAACTGTCGTGATGCATATGCTACTACTCGACCGTGCTGTATCAATACGCATCCTAATCCTTTCCCAGATGCGTCGCTGTAGATCACAAATCCTCATGGGCCCGATGGTAGTGTCAAGATCTGTGATGTGGTCAATCGCTTCTTCAACACGTCAAAAGCAGCTTGACACTCGTCTGTCCATACAAACTCCTGATCCTTGCAAGTAAATCGAGTCATTGGCCCCACTATTCGAGAGAAATCTTCTACGAACCGTCGGTAGTAACCCGCAAGTCCGAGAAAACTTCTCACTTCAGAAGCTGATGTGGGAGTGGGCCATGATTCGACTGCTGTGATCTTCTCAGGGTCCACTGATATACCATCGCCCGTAACAATATGACCATGAAACGATACCTCCTTGAGAAAGAAATCACACTTGCTAAGCTTCGCAAAAAGTCGCTCATTCCTCAACGTTCCCAAAACTATCCGTAGATGCTGCTCACGCTCCTCTTGACTCTTGGAGTAAATCAAGATATCGTCTATAAAGACTACTACAAATTTGTCCAAGTACTGGTGAAAGATCTTGTTCATTAAATTCATGAAAACTGCGGGTGCATTGGTCAAACCGAAAGGCATGACCAAGAACTCGTAGTGTCTGTAGGAGCGTAAAAAGTGCTTCAAAGAAAGAGTCAAAGTGATAGATCATTCCACTCAAATTGATCTACTTTATGCCACAGAGAGGCTAAATACTTTACGCCCAAGACAAGGCTAATCACTTTACGAAGGCAGATCATTTTACGCTCGGGTCTACACCCATGGTTTTACGCCAAGGACAGATCAGCCACTTTTACGCTGGACAAAGCTGTCAAGTCACGCATTTAATGCAAACTCTGACATGGAGATATTAATGATGACATATATCACAGAATTCAAAGGGATTTGTTTTTACACAGAGACCAATGTTGTCGTTTAGTATGTGGATTGAGCTACTTTACGCTCACGCTATGGCTTCTTTTACGCATGAAGACTATACGAGCTTTTACGCTCAACAGTTGACGTGTGCGTAAAGTCTATTTGAGCTACTTTTACGCTCAAGGTTATTTAACAACCACTTTACGCGGGAAGTCTATGTTGGGGCTATTTTACGCCTAGTCTACTGCTTTACGCTCAGAGTATATTGGGGGCTATTTTTATGCCCTATTCTTTCTGACCAGCTTGGAACGTGGTTTGCCTACATGGCTTTCATGCCACATATCCCGAAGAACGTGTCTACGTGCATCCTATTTTTAATGAAATGATGGGACACGTGTCAACGTATACAGAGGATGACTTTGGTCGTGGGTGGCAGTTGTTGGCGTAAAGACGGAACTTTCGCTGAGTTTTTACGCACAAGAGCCCAAGTCTATAAATGGACTTATTTTTCTCAAAGACAGACAGACAGAAACATGAGAGAATACAGAGATCAAAACTTATAGATTTTGATTCTCCAGAGCATTCTTCTTCAACTTTTCTTTCAGTACAGAGTGAATCAAAACAGGAATGCATTAGGCCTCGCCATCAGTGCCCAAGTGCGTCGATACCGTTCTGGTGAATCAGTTCTTCTGGTTGTTCAACTTCAAGCAGCGATCTTCATCATCATCATATGGTCCAAGGAACAAAGTGATCATTTACAGTTCAGACTTCCATAGCAATACTTTCCCAGAATCAAACTTGTACTTCTTGTACTTTTACTCGTTTTATTTTCAAAAGCCAATTTTCTCTGGCATTTTGTTAACTGAAACAAAATGGCGACTCTGCTGGGGAACACCTTCTCCTTTGACGAGAAGGCAATTGCTCAATATGATGATGTTTCGGTCGGTTCGACCAAGAAGACTCTAGTTGTGCACTTCGACCAGACTGCCTATAAAGAAATGCTCCGAACTGGGGGTGGTTCTCGCTGCTCCAATGTTCAAAAGTCTCGCAAAGCAAGAAAAGTTTGGATTCCTAAATCCAAAGTGGCTTCTGATCTCTCTGTTGTTTCTGAGGACAAAGGAATTCTTCCCACTCCTGTCATAGAGGCTCCCGTTCGTAACGAAGCAGTCCTTACTTCAGAGTTGCACTCTAAGTGTGACAACTTATCTCCCGTCTGTCACGGTGAAGATAATCAGGTTTCACGCCCACTGCGTAAGAACCAGTTTTTATGCCCAGTGGTTAAAAACCATGTTTTACGCTCAACGCATAAGCATAAGTCTCCTATTTGTAATGCGGCAGACTCTAATGTTAATGCTTCTGAGAGTAAGAATCAGTCTCCCGTCGGTGACGTGGTAGGCCCAAATAAATTACGCTCCTCGCGTAAAACAAAATCTTCCGTCGGTGACGTGGTAGATAACCAATTTTTACGCTCTACGTGTAAAGGTAAGTCTCCTGTCTTTGACAGTGTAGAAAAAATTCACAACGATGTTTTCACATCTAATGTGAATATACCTAAACGTGTACATCATAAAAATGTTGTTGGTAAGGCTTCTGTCCTACACCAACAACCTTCTTATACTGCTTTACACAAAGTACCAAACTTACAAATTACACGCCATGAAAATGGAGTCCTTCGTGCTCAAAAAATCTCAAGATTTACGCACACAACTCCAAATGCGTAAAAATGTACAGTTTGGTTCTGCGAATGCAGCCAGTAATCTTCTTTATACACAAGGGACTAAACATTTTTCTACTACAAATGTGATAAAGAAGAATACTCCATCTGTTCCTTCTAATTTACGTGAATTGCTAATGCAAAAGCGTAAGAACAGACAATCTCCGGTGACACTCCTCCAAGAAAAAAATTATTGTAAATATCACCAGGTTGTGATCAACTGTTGTTGTTCGGCTTTAAAACGGTCAGTTTTTGATCGATTAAGTTCATCAAACTGAAGACCAAGAGCATGAGCTGTCATATGCATCAGTCAACATGGCATCTCATACTAACAGAGGACGACATCCAAGACGGAATACGTCCTAAACTCCAGGTCAACAACAGTTCAACAAATTTCTTGATTCCTTTGAAGGAGTATATCAGAATACTCGATCAAGAAGACAAAGATAATTGCAGTCTTCTGATTCGGAAGCTGGGGGTACTCAATCTTTTGAGTCTGATACCGATAGTGTGGATTCATACTTCTATACTAATCCCTCTATTTCTTCAAAGGAGGTTGAATCCTATGCTATTGGAGATGAACCAGAGACGTCATCTGCTAATACGAAACAACGTCTCACTGCCGTAGAGCAATCACTGAAAGACATGCTTAATATGGTGCAAAGCATGCATCAGATAATTTTGAATCAGCAAACTGCTCAGTCGGCAGTAGTAACACCGGTACCAGTAGCAGCACAAACTCAAGATAGTCAAGGGGCTGAAATACCTTTGAATATTCAAGAGCCTGTTGTTAATCAAAATTCTGCATCTACAGATCCTATCATTCCTGAAGACGTACCACCTCCAGTGGGGGTTACGGTACATCCGATTATTCAATCAAATGTGCTTCCTCAAACCAGTGAAGCCATTCAAGCAGTGCGTGAGCTCAAAGCACAGTTTGAAGTTTTAAGGCACAAAGATCAGCTCCAGAGGTTAGGGATTAAGCAACCTTATGCTCCTCATTGGAATGATGTACCCTTTCCACCGAAATTCAAGCCATAATCTATGGTTTTGTTCGATGGAAAAGCGTCTCCCAGTCAATATATCAATTACTTTGATATTATGATTGTGCACTTGCAGAAAAAAATGATGCTCTTCTCACTCGAGTGTTCATCGGGTGCTTGACGGGTTCAGCTTACGACTGGTATCGTAGCTTACCCGATAATTCTATTTCGTCTTTTGACGAATTCAAGGCAATGTTTCTCTCTCGCTTCTATGAAGGAGGTATGGACATGAACATGTCCTCTTTGATAGAAATCAAACAATAGAAGAAAGAAGATACTCGGACGTTCATCGAACATTTCCGATAGGCTACCCTAAAGATGCCTCCTGGTATGCCAGATTCAGCGTTGATTGATACATGCAAGATGATTCTGCGACCATCCATTGCTGTCTTCACGGGTTTCCAATTCACAGATTGGGCTTCGTTTATCATAGCAGCAGTTTCTGTCGAGACCAATGGTAGGTTGGCTCGTAAGCATGGAATGATTTTCGCTTCAGAAGATAAAGGGAAAAAAAGTAATCCTGGTAGTAATTCTGGCAATCGTAATGTGAAAGGATAAGATACTTTTATGGTCAATATTTCCAAGAACAAAATGACGCCGAATAATCAAGAATCTTCCAGGCCAAAAGAAGAATACTCTTTTGACGAATGTGATATCCCAGGGATATTCCAATGTCTGGTAAAAAGTGGCAAACTTCAGATTTCGGAGCCAAAGAGACCTAATGAGGTGAATCTGACTGATAATCCCAAATATTGTATCTATCATAGATACATTAATCATCCTACCAGTGCTTTCTATGTCTTGAAAAAGAAAATCCAAGAGCTGATAAATGGTGGTGCTATTGCTTTAACCAATGATGACCATACGGTTACGACCAATATGGTTTCTCTTCAGTTAGGAGATTTTCCTCCACAGCAAGTCCCAGATAGAATTATCCCAATTCCAAAGGCGACGATGAAGATCGTGAATATCCTGCCTGCCAAAGAAGAAAATGCAGGATTGCTGCCACTCACACTAAAGAATGGCGAAATCATGTGGGTACATCCTGACTTAGTGTAACACCCAGTTTTCTGAAATTCGGGTATTTTTGAAAATCTATTATTTTTATTATTTATTAATGATGTTTTAGTCATGATATGATTTTTGGTGATTTCTAGTATAATTAAAACTATTTTCTAAGTCATGACTTATGACTTTGTGATTTTACTAATATAGCCCTAGTGTAAACCCTAGTTATTCCTTAACCTAGAAGTTGCCATGACCATGTGAGCCTAGCCATAGGCTTAGAACATCAAATTAGTGATTTTAGCCAAAAAGGATATTTTGGTAATTTACTTGATTTTATTTGAGATTATGTGTTTTTAATATTATTTAATTGTTGTTAAGTACCATGATTAGTCCCTAATCTATCTTACCCTAATCTAGAGGTTAGCTACTAACCTAGAAGCTTGAGGATGGATAATTAGTCAAGGGTTAAAGTAATGTAAATATCTAGATATTTACATAATTGATATTTTGCTTAAAACCCTCAAAATATCTCAACTTTGGCACCAAAGTCTTGCCTTCACCTTGAAGGAAGGCCAAGGCCTATACAGGTCGAGTTTATGTAGTGGTATTCGAACTAGAGTACCACTACAGCCTGTGATAGGATTTGAGGAATAGGCTTAGAGAGAGTGGATACTCAATCACAATTAGGAAATTTCCATGGATTTGAACCTACTGACTTTTGTTCAAATTTGTATAATTTATTTCATATTGTCCTTGATACTATCATCCTTGTACCGTTATTGACTTCCTTGTTGATCTGCCTTCAGGATGGTGGAGACACGATCACAGCGTCTCGGTCCAGGTGACACCACTGAGAGGTCTGCCACCTCTCGTCCAACTCACCAGGACCCGGGGACCACAGCTCTCCTTACTCCAGCTCATGTGGGAGCTTCTGCCACATTTGAAGGTACACCTCTACTTATTCGGGGGACCATCCCAGCTACCCCAGACATGCCTCCCCCGCAGTTTCGTCAGCCACAGTTTCAGCAGCACCAGCAGCAGTTCCAGCCGCCGATGCCATCTGGATTAGTGGATACTGCACAGATGTTTTCATACTTCCAGTATTTCCTAGAGATGCAGCAGGCCCAGCAGTAGCGTCAGACAGCGGAGTTTACCAGGGACATAGATGAGGCCCATCAGCTGGCTAGAGCGACGGTGGAGAGGTTGGCTATCCAGCCATATGGAGGATTGGGACAGCCGCGACAGCAGAGGATTCCGGACATTCAGGACTTCAAGAAGATGAACCCCAGGGACTTCTTGGGGACAGAGGGGATTCTTTATGCTGATGACTGGATTGAGCACATTGAGGAGATTTTTCGACTGGCGGAGATACCAGCCGGACTACAGATAGAGGCAGCAGCCAGCCAGATGCGGGATCTTGCCCGTACCTGGTATCAGATGGACCCGAGGGTAGGCACTCCAGGGCAGATATGGGGAGCTTTCAAGGAGATCTTCAAGGTGAAGTTTTTCCCGGATCAGGCAGTCGGTGCCTTGGAGACCCAGTTCGAGAACCTGGTTCAGGGGAACCAGACTATAGAGGAGTATTCCGGTGAGTTTTGCCGGTTGAGCAGATTTGTAGAGGGCCTTAGCGAGACAGCAAAGGCGAGGAGGTTCAGGAAGGGCTTGGTCAAGGAGGTCAAGTCCTTGACCAATAGTAATAGGAATGCCACTTTTGAGGAGATTCTGGCAGGAGCGATGGCAGCTGAGAATGATCTTGAGCTGAAGCTCAAGAGGGGCAATGATACACAGGGAGACGGCAGCAGTGGAGGTTAGGCCAAGAGGCCTCACTATCAGCATCAGCAGAGGCAGCCACAACAGTATCAGCAGCCGAGGCAGCAGCAACAGGCCCCGAGACCGTAGACTACCAGTTGTCCCTACTGTAAGAAGCCGGGACATGGATGGGGAGAGTGCAGGAAGAGGTTGGGCTGGTGCCTACTATGTGGGGCAGCGGACCACCAGCTGAGGGAGTGTTCCCAGTACATAGGCAGAGTAGCACAGGAAGCAACACCAGGAGCAGAAGCCAAGGCTCCGGTAGGTCAGCAGAGGGGACCGTTACAGCCACATCAGCAGAGATTTATGCAGTTTCAGCAACAGGCTGGAATGGGCCAGCAGGGGCGAGCTTACGCCATAACAGTTGAGGATGCCCAGGCAGTTGGCGATGTGCTTGCAGGTTCTGTTCTTCTAAATTCCATTTCCACCTTGTTTTATTATATCTATCTTGAAATCCAATTCCATCTGCTCCTACCTGTTTCTTTATTAGTGATAAGTTTTGACCTGGTAGTTCTTTTGATTTTTGTCAATTGTTTGTTTATTTCTTCATCTCTTACTTAGGAGTAGGAGTAGGAGTAGGAGTAGCTTTAGCTATTAATATAATTCTTGAATAACTTCTTTTGTTAAGAAATTTATTTTTCCCCTTAAATGAATTAATTTATGTGTTATGCCTTTTGACTTAGAATTGATAGAGTAGCTCTGACCATAGAATGGTAACCCTTTTAGCCCTGTGATTTATTATTTCCTTATCTTCCCAGTCTATACCCATGACCAGGACTGACCCACTTAACCTGCCCCTTATAATACTATTCATCACGATTTTTGGTTCAATTTAGGCCATAGACCTTTCCCACTCTAAATTATGATCATCGTAGGCACATTACCGTAACTTTTAAATTAGGAGCACAAGACTAGTTGTTTTCTCAAAAACTAACTTCACATACATGACCTAGACATGACACTCTACACCCATGACCTTAGTGTCCCACTCAGGCATACCATCGCTTGCTTCATTTGCTTAGTATGATTTTCCTGACCCGAGACTCCATCCTGATTTACCCCATGGAGTTACTTTTGATTTCGATTTGAATTAAGGACACCTTATGGCCTAAAACTGCCAGCCAATTTTGGACATGACCCAGTATAGGTCTACTACCCATATTTTACTTATTGACCTTGTATATTGCTAGGTAGTAGCTTCGATCCTGATTGTTGGAGGTTGACCTAGGAGGAGTACGACCATCTAAATTTCGAGGACGAAATTATTTTAAGGAGGGTAGACTTGTAACACCCAATTTTCTGAAATTGGGGTATTTTTGAAAATTTATTATTTTTATTATTTATTAATAATGTTTTAGTCATGATATGATTTTTGGTGATTTCTAGTATAATTAAAACTATTTTCTAAGTCATGACTTATGACTTTGTGATTTTACTAATATAGCCCTTGTGTAAACCCTAGTTATTCCTTAACCTAGAAGTTGCCATGACCATGTGAGCCTAGCCATAGGCTTAGAACATCACTTAGTGATTTTAGCCAAAAAGGGTATTTTGGTAATTTACTAAATTTTATTTGAGATTATGTGTTTTTAATATTATTTAATTATTGTTAAGTACCATGATTAGTCCCTAACCTATCTTACCCTAATCTAGAGGTTAGCTACTAACCTACAAGCTTGAGGATGGATAATTAGTCAAGGGTTAAAGTAATGTAAATATCTAGATATTTACATAATTGATATTTTGCTTAAAACCCTCAAAATATCTCAACTTTGGCCCCAAAGTCTTGCCTTCACCTTGAAGGAAGGCCAAGGACACCCCCCCTTGCCATGGCCGGCCATAGGGCACCCCCTAGCACTACACCATTCTATATAATCCTATTATATTCATTCATGATCAATTTACATGAATTTTAAGCCTACAAAATTCTATTTCCTTCAAACCTCCATAACTTGATCATTTTTGATCCAAATCACCTCTAGTCTTTTGCATTGGGACCCTACAACATCAAGGGTGCTAAGGGAGGCTAGCAATCCAGAATTTACAAGCTTTGGACATCACCAAGTTGAAGGACAAACACCCCCCTCTCTTTGATTTACCATTGAATTGCACAAATAGGTAAATACCCATAAACCTTGCTAATATTCTATTTTTTCTTCATAAATGCATGCATATAGGTCTACCCTAACTGTGGGTCAAGTTTGGTAAAATTTAGGGTTGGTTTGGTGTACGTATCGGACACGTATCCTAGGCTATTAAACATTGTTTGATGAAATGCCACAAAGGATTTGATTTTGTTAAAATGTAAAACTAATTACATTTTCTTATAGCCCTAGACTAGTAGAATATATACCTAGTTGACTAAGCACAATTTTGATTCTTTTTCGTGTCCAAATCGGACACGAATCCATGTTTTTACACTGTGCAAAGATACGAAAAATCTCCTGCTACTCGACCCCAATTTCGGACACGACACGCCATGAGGACACGTGCAAATTGACACAGAGGAGGGGGCAACCTCTGTCATGCCCCCCCTCGAGTTTGAGACACATTTGTGTCGTATCAAGAACACACGGACACGTGCACTGGTCGTGCACTGTCAGCGCACACGCGAGCGGGGGCCAACTTCGTACGTATCGTGTCGCGCAGACACGACACTTTGGTACCTCGTGGTGACACGAGGAGGTAGCCCATCATGTGGCGAACACATGGACACGAGCACGAGACGTGTCGTGTCCTGTGTCGCGAATACGAGGCAGTTGCACGCGTGCACGACGCGGTCTGAACACGCGTATCAGTCGTGTTTTTCACGACTGGTACGGACTTCGTATCGTGTCCTAGAGCAACGTGGACACAGGGCAGTCACTTGGACACGTGCACAACCCCTAGGCGAACCATCGTTCATGAGCACGAGATATGTGTGCGTGTGTGTCGTGTCCTAGGATGAATTGCACGCGTGCACGACGTAGCGTATTCGTGTATGTGTGTCAGTTTACCCGATTTGGTTTTGGTGAGTATTGACACATCAAATTGTGTCGTGATGTCGTGTCAGGCACCTAGGACACTAGAGGACACTAGGGGCTAGTGTTACCAACCCTTGGGTTCGAGTCTTAGCTCGGTTTGGTGTGTGTATTTGGGTTTACCCATTTTACCTGTGCACAGTGCACATTTCCAGAAATTGGGACATTTCCCAGTTTTCTAAATCGAAATTCAAAATGATTTTTGTTATGATTTATACATATAATTCCATGTTTTCAGTGTATGTATACGTAGTGTATATATATGTGTATGTGTAGGAGGAATTTGGGGGTATATACGTGTGTATACATGTGTATATACATATATGTATATATATAGGTGTGTGTGTGTAACTGTGTGGTGTGTGTGTGTGATTTCTGGTTCCAGAAATCTGGAACACCCCCCCTTCCTGTCCAGTTCTCACACTATCCCACTTTCACTCTATCTCACTATTCTCTCTGTCACTTCTCTCTATATATATGTATTATATATATATATATATATATATATATATATACATATATTGATATATATATATATATATATATTGTATTAGATTATATATTGTGTCATTATATATATGTGAGTGTGATTTTTATTATATATAGGGTATACATATATTGATATATATAGGTAGTAGATAGACTTGTGTATATCTATATATATAGATATCTATATATATATATATGACTTTCTAAAAAAAAAAAAAATATATATATATATATATATATATATATATATATATATATATATATATATATATATATATATATGACTTTCTAAATATAGGTTATATGGAAACCTATGACAACTAGCCTATGGCCTAAGTTACTAGCCTATGGCATTAGGGGCTAACCCTAATTGACCTAATGACCCAAACCCTAACTAGTTGACCCTTGTTTGACTAGAGTTGACCAAAGTCAACCTTAGGCCAAACTTGACCAAATTAACCTAGAATTGACTAGGATTAACCTAAAATGACTAGTTTAACTAGTTTGACTAAAACCCTAACTAGTTTGACTATGGTTGACCTAACTTTGACTAGTTCGACTTTAGAGTTGACTTTTGACCAGATTGACCTAGAATCATGTAGTATGCATAGTAAACCTCATTTTTACTATTTAGAATATATTGTGACATGTGTTGCTCTGATCAGGAGCCAGACACCTCTCCTCAGACAGCATATTCTCTACAGACATTCATACAGCAGGCAAGTACATTCTCAGACCGTTTTATACTTGCCAGGATTTATATTCTTGCTCTAGATTACTTTACTTGATGCTGACACGATGGTTATCACGGATTGGTACTATATGGATCTTTTCATGAGATATTATCCACCTCGGGAGCATCAGATACAGCATGTTTGTGCGTTTCACGAATCATCATGTATCTCTATGCTTCCATAGATTCACGAATCGCTTGTGACTCATGTACTCTCATGTTCACAGAGCCTCTCATGAATCACCCATTTATGGGCTTATCACGAATCTTAACATAACTTGAACGGATCCTTGTGTATTGATTGGGGATGGGGGAGTGGAAATAGTCATGTGGATATTACCCCAGTAGCTGTAGTCATGAATCACTCTTAGCTGTAGTCATGAATCTCCTATGCCATTCACATGTCTATATTTTACTCTGACTCACTAGTCACTGCTATTTCTCTATTATAGTAGATATTTTATTACAGTTATCTCTTTTACTACATGTATCTTCCTTCAGCGTTTCCTGTATTTTACTCTATTGTATGCTTTATATTTCCTATCATACTATGAACTGCGTGAGATGTATTGTGCTCATTCCTGTCCTGACTGAACCTGTTGAAAATATTACAGAGGATGAGGATGAGGCCCTAGTGTCTACCTATTATGGAGCAGTACTAGATGATACTTATGTTGTAGACCCTCAGCAGGAACCACCTGCAGCTGAGGATGTTGCCCCAGTAGTCTAGGCTAGTTTAGCTAGTCAGTCTTTTTCATATTATCATTTTGTCTCACATTCTGAGTTGTATTTTGAGATGTTGAGATGTATAGACTCTTAGACTTATATTGTATTTTGGGTTGACATTCTGGATGTTATGTTATCCTAGACACTTGGACTTATTTCATCTATGCTACTGTCCTCTTTGAGTTACTGTCTATCTATCTATCTTTCATTCTTCTACCCTAGATGTGATTGAGATTGTTTTCTGTTATGTCACCTCCATTCGAAGAGTATATACTGTACAGGTACCTTTATATTGTTAGATGATTGACCTAGGACAGCGTTCTACCGCCGACACTGCGGTGTAGGCTGGACGTACCCACTTCTCGTGCCCTTACTCTAGGGTGCGGGTCGTGACACTTAGTGCCTGAGTTGGAAAATGAAGGTTAAACTTCAAAATCCAAGAAGGGTAAGAAAGTCAAAACCTGCAATATAATTTCTCATGTTATCTTAGATCTTTATGATTTGGAGCTTCTATGGGATGGCCTCCCTTTAGAAGATAGACTGAGAGGACTGAACATCTGTCCTCCAAGTCTAGCTCCTCCTACCAAGCTCAAGCTTACTCATCAGCAGTGGCTAGTCATGAATAGTGTTCCCTTATACCGGGCACAACAAGTCTTCGCTGCTTATGAAAAAGCTCCGACAGGGATTTCTTCTCGAAACCTTAATCATTCTCCTATAGCTACAGAGATTTCTATTCCTTATTCTTCTGAAGTTACAGAGATTTCTTCTTCTTCTTCTGTTGAACACTTGTTAAAAGTTCGCTGCCCACTCACTTGTATAGTCAGTAATCTGTCCTTCTCATGAAAAAGATGGGTTATGACTTTTAAAAGGCAGAAGGTTTGAATTACGACAAAGGAATACGACTTCCTTTACAAATTCAAAATCAAAATTCCACTGTTGGATTGGGTTCTGAAGCTCCTTACAAGAAGAAGACTAAGGGAGGGAAGACTAAATCCTGTAATATGGTACTTCCTTCTCCTGAGTCCGAAGAAGAAACTTTTGCTGGTACAAGATATGGAAAAGAGTACCACAAAGATTATGAAGGATCCTCTAAAGAAGCAGAAGACGCAGTGGAGACACTACCAACTCAACCTTCTCCTGTTCTGGTTAAACCTTTTGTGGTTGAAAAGGGGAAACAGAAAGCAGTACGTTTTGACGTCCCATTGAAGTCTGCTTCCAGTCAGGGGGTAGTGATGAAACCCTACAAGTCTGATATTCTAGCTCAGTTGGCCAATACTCCGGCTAGACTATCTATATTTGAACTACTTCGCCTTTTCAGAGAAAGCAGAGAGACTTTGAGTGAAGCCTTACTTCAAGCAGATTCATGCTTGGCTCAACTCAAGAGTCCTGATAATACTCCAGTTTCATGTCCGCAATGTCATAGTGTGATGGAAGCAATTCCCTACATCACCTTTACGCAAGAAGATATGCTGTTGAAGCATAACAAACATGACAGGCCTCTGTGCTATACTGGGTATATCGAATCCACTGAAATTGACAGGATTTACATTGATCCTGGGTCCTCAATTAGCATAATTCTTCAGAGTATGCTAAGACCCCTGAGGATTTCTACTAGTGATCTGACTTACACTAGTACTACGATAGTCAGTTTTAACTCTGGCAAGAGCAAACCACTAGAGAAGATTCGTCTGCAGATTCAGATTGTTGATCTTCGAACCATGGTAACTTTCTATGTTATCAACTCAGACGTCTCCTATAATATCCTTTTGGGGAGACCATAGTTACATGAGCATAATATCGTACCTTCAACTCTCCACCAATGCTTTAAGTATGTGGATTCCCAAGGAGTTGTTAAGACTGAGTTTGCTGATATCAATCATTTCAAGGGTGTCGAAGCCTATTTTTCTGATTCAAGGCTTTATAAACAAGAGCATATGAAAGAGATATCAGACATAGCTGAGGATAAATTATCTACTGAGGATCAGTCTCTTAATGAAGATCCGCCAGAAAAGCAACCTTTGAAGATCATAGTCAAAGAACGAATCCAATCCCAACCTATCAATGATCAACCTTTGATAATCAAGGTTAAAGGAAAAACTCAAGCTTCATCTGAGGAATCAGTAAATGTTCCTACTAAGAGCCAAGTTCAACCCTTTATGATCAAGGTTAGAGGGCGTACTTCTTGTACGAATGATCCAGAACCACCATTGATTGTCAATCTTGGCAAATCTATACAGAAGATGGATAATGATCCACTCTTCTTGCTCTCCTCGTGTTGCTCTCCTGGCTTCTCTCTCTCTCTGTGGTTATCGAAAAGAGGGGAACTCTCTCTGTATATCTGTCTCTTTTTTTTTCTAGTTGCCGGGGTTTTTTGCAGGGGAATGGTGCTGGCTATTTATAGGAGTGGGGTGTGATCATTAGGGTTTGCTAATGATCATTTGTTTGGAATGTCGACGCTCCTTCAATCAATCTGAACCCTTGATTCTGATTACAATAAATCTAGGCCATTAATACGGATAGCACCGTATCTTGTGAGCAATTAATGCTAATTGCTTTAAATCTTCATGATTGATTATGCCAATGTCTGATTGCTCGCCACGTGTTCCATTAGCTTGATAATAAATGATATGTCCTGATCTTAGTAATTATGACGATGATGTCAAATATTCTTGTTGGGATTCGGTTAAATCCTTGATTGATCCGATGCCACATGTTTTGATTGTGGGTCCTGCCAGAGCCGCATAGGATGGCAACACTTGAACCGCAGGGAGATACTCTTCGTGAGCCGCATAGGACAATGCTTCATCGAGCCGCAGGGAACGAACTCTCAATGAGCCGCATATGCATAGTCTTTGCGAGCCGCATGAGCTAGCGTTGTATTGAGCCGCAGGGACTGAGCTCTCAGTGGGCCGCATATGGCTGATTTTTGCTAGTCATATAGAGTGACTCCTCAGTGAGCCGCATGGAGCTGTTCTCTTATTTAAGCCGCATGAGATTTTGCCACGTGGCAACCTAGGATTTCTGACGAATCGGGTCAGAGATCTTCTTCTTTTCCCGAAGAGTCTGTCATTATGGCAGAGCCATTATGACACTTTATGCCAGAGCCGCCACAGTCGTCAAATCGTGTCAGAGCATTAAATGAGGCCACTATTCAAAAGGCCAGCTGTAGGAAAGGATCACAAGGGGACACGTGGCATCAACCGAGCCGCATATTCCTACTGAACCGTATACACTCTTGAGCCGCATGAGACTGAGAGTCTTCCTTTGAACCGTATAAGACAGCTTCCATATGAGCCGTATGGGCTTCGTATCCGGAGCCGCATGGACCATTATTCTGATATTTTCCATGCTTCTACAGGACCCCCTTCAAAGTTTTCAATTTGCAAAATTGAAATACTTTGAATAAGAAGCATGGTCCCGTTTATGCCGTATAAGTGTCCCAGCCGCATAGATTCATCTGTCCGCATAGGCTCTTTGCCACGTGTCATGACCACGTGTGCAAATCTTCCCTTGATTTGAATTAACGCCGTCTTTTTGGGGGAGGATCCCAAGGGTTGGTTTTGCCTTGACCGAAGCGTTTTGCCTTTATTTTTTGAGGCGGCGCATAATCCGAGACGTCTTTTTGTTTTTATGGACCTCTTTCGCCTATAAATAGGAGTCTTTAGTATGTTGGGGATTTCTTTACCTTCTCTCTTTGCTCGAATTCTCTGTTGCCGACTTTGCTCTTCGTCTTCTTCCTTCAACGATCGACAATGGCTCCCAAGAAGGCTACTGCGTCGAAAGCCGCGAAGGGTAAGGCGGTTGCTTCTTCGACGACCACAGCGATGAACGTGGTCACTCCTCCGCCGGCCGCTGTGCGTTCTATCCATCCCGACGTTCACCCGTCTATCGCTCTGAAAACCCTAATTGTTGCCATGGCTCTGCTGCATACTTTATGCACAAGCCGCATGTATGGGGCTTATTGATGTAACAGCATAAGCCCTTCGCCCCATGGGGCCGCATGAGCCTGTTCACTTTTTGAACCGCATAAACTCGCTTGATTGTATTCGCATCCGCTCGCATGAGTCTGGCTTCGTAGGCGTGCTTAACCTGAACCGCATGGGTCCATAAGCTCGTCTGAATTTGAGTCGTATGGACTCGGCTAACGCGGAGCCGCATGAGGATATGATGCTCCGAACCGCATCGGCGTATCTAATGCTGAGCCGCATGAGGCTGTGACGACCCGAGCCGCATAGACTCAGATGATCTTTCCAATGCTTCTGTTTTTTGACTATCTCCTAACCTCATTTCTTTCGTCTTTCTCCAGTAAATCTGTCCGTAAATCCTGCTGGGGAGCTTATAGTGGGTTCGAATCAATTTGCCCTGGGCGTGCGTCTTGACGACTTAATTAAGCATGTGTTGAATCAATTCCCTACTGATGAGCCTTCGGAGAGGTTGAAGGCCATTGAGGATCAGACCCTCCATTACCTCCGTTCCATGATGAATACTGGGAAGTTGGATGGAAAATACCTGAAGCCTTTGTTCCTTTTCGGTGATGCTTTAATCATCAAGAATCCTCGAGTTTTAGAGATTTCTGAGAACTGGGATTTTTCTTTGGATGGGGTGGCAATCCATATTCCTCTCATGGAACGTCATTATCCTTTGTCATGGTTCAATATGGTGTTGCTGGACCGGAAGATGGTGTGTAACTTAACTCCCACTCAATTAGGGATGTTGATGGGCAACATCCATTATAATCTAAATATGCGGTCAGCATATGCGGGTAAGGATTCCGTCCTTCGGTATATGATGGGTCTGGCCCTGGGCTCTTTCATGAATGTATACGGTCCCAACTTCACACTTACTCAAGCTGATACTTTCCTGAATCGGCTGGTTCGCAAGAAGTCTTATCCTGTTGGTAGGCTGGCACTGCCGAACAGGATAAACCCCACCTCTACGTGGGCCCAGTTGACTACTTGGGTTTTGTGGACCTATGGAACATTTTTGCGGGAGGTGGGGCTTTACCATGCCATTCGGGGCACTTGTCACAGACTTCCCATTAATAAACCACTGTTCGTAGCACTCTTGGAGATGTATGGTCGACGAACGGGGACGTTCTTTGCACCAGTAGGGGAGCTGGGGCTTGCTCTTCATGAGATGTATATTGTCTCTAAACTTCCATGGGGGAATGAGCCTTTCGAAGTGTATACCCCATCGAATGAGGAGTTCGAGGCCTTGGACAGGAAACTCCCGGGTTCTGTTGCGGTGTATCGGGAGTTGTTGTGCCACCATAGTGCTTGTCATCAGATGGCTATAAAAACGACGGATAGCTCCGAGGGGACCGCTCCCCATACCACACCCTGGATTAATTATCTTTTTAGAGTTGATCCTTCTGGCAAAGTTACTCCCCGAGCCCCTCGAACGCATGCAGAGGTAAGGGATCTGATGTCAAGTGTCAAGAAGTCGCGATCCAAGAGCGATATATTCGGGAGTCAAGCTGACTCTCTTAGTTATTTTTACCACGGGACCATACAGATGTCGGAGAAGGCACTTCTGGCTGGATTTTTAATGATATGGCTACGGAACTGCGTAGTCTCAGGAGGAGCGGATTCTATCGAGAGGATTGGTCGTCATTTCATCCTCCCTGCCGTTAAACTAGTATTCGGAGTTAGGCTGGCCCTCCTTCCTGCTATGGTGTGCAGCATACACCGTGGTCTGCGAATATTCTCGTCCAAGGTCATCGCTCGCAAGAAGACTTTGGATTTTGAGCGCGTAGAACTGCCCTTCCACTACCTGATGGGATGGTTGGCGATGCACTACAAGTCTTTGCTGGGACCTGGGGTAGCGGAAGATGCTACAGCCGAAGATGCTTTCCTCTTCAAATGCCATAACCGGTCTTGGGAATACAACACTATGCCAGCTTGTCGGAGGGCGCTGGCAAGAGTGGATGGGTGTGACCTCTTTGTGTCTGTTCCTCCTTTTTCTGATGAGGAAGTGAGGAAAGTACACCTTGATGGTACTGGACCCTCTCATTTTCTGTCTCCGGATATGCTTGCTTGGTTGCGCAATATCCGCCCCGCGCATCTGGTTTATCGCAACCGAGATAATGTGTACTTGGAACCTTACCTACCTAGCAGGTTTTCCCGCTAGTTTGGTTATAGCCAGTTGTTCCTTGATTGTCCCAACCCTTGTTTGGGTTTTGAAGGCAGCGTTCTTGACGGCGTCCGAGCGTGGAATTATTATGACGCTTATCATACTCGGGTCAGCTTCTCGGTTCCCGATGCTAAGGCACCGAAGGAAATTTTGTACGTGGCTGCTTTGTATCACGTTATGGCGAACAAGCCTCCTGTTAACTTTGATCCGAGTACCAGTTTCATCGTAGGTACCGGCTTAGAGGAGAAGCCCAAAGGGGCTAAGGCTAGAAAGCAACTGGCGCTCCAGGTCCCCCTCCTTGAATCAGAACCTTCCGAGTCGGCTGAGGATGAGGATAATAATGACAGTGAAGGCTCCCTCTCTGGTGGGGGTAAAGAAGTAGCGGATCAACCGCTTCACACACCCGACGACCCGGCGGAAGATCTGTTGCCTACTACGCAAGAAGGAGTAGTGAGAGAAGAACAACCTTCAGCCGTGTCTGGTCCCTCGCGTAAACGGGTCAGACCCGAGTCTTCTGACAGTGGAGCGACCTTTTCCGTGAAGAGAGCTGATGTTAGGTCTCGTGGATCACTTATCACTGAGAAGGGTGAAGGTACAGACGCTACTCCGGAGGTAAGACTAAGTCAGAATTATATCTTTGTTGCAGTTTTCTTTCCTCTTGAAGGTATGACTTGATCATTTTTTTTGTAGGTGTCTGACGAACCAGGCTCTCCTGAACCATCTACTGCCTCAGTAGTTAATCCGGCCCTTGCTGCTTTGATTAGCGACATGTGTGCCGCGGTTCTCTCTGCGGGGGCTCTCTCAGCGGCAGCCGAGGATTCCCAATCCGCTGAGGCCCCAGCCCGGGGTGACGAAAGTTTACTTAGGCCCGTCTCCGAGATTGCTAAACTTCAGCAAGACGACGCCATTCTTGGTGCATCTCCTCCTGAGGATGCAAGGGCGGATGAGTCTATTATTCCAGACTCGGAGGCTGTTGGTGAAGAGGTTGTGATGGTTGTAGGCGAACCCCAGCCTCCATACTCCTCCACTGGTAAGCTGAGCCACATATTGACCACCGAGGGGGCTTATTTGCTCTATCAACATATTCTTCGTGTCAAGTCGATTCATGGTTGCCTTGGCCCTGCAGGTCCTGACCTTTTACCTTCCGCCGCGGATGTTTTCGGGGAAGGCCCGGTCTGCCGTGATCCGGGCGAAAGGAGCATTTCCTCTCCTTCATCATCGCATGTTGAGGGACATCCTACCAGCTCTGGGCAGATGGGGATGGAGTTGGTGCTGGCCCCGACCTCGTCTTCGGCTGCTTATACGGCTCCGGAGATCGAGTTCTCGACTCTGCCGAGCATCCAAATTCTGCGGGCCGCTGAAGAGGAATTGGCCGATGTTCAAGCGTCCTTTCGTGCAGAGTTGGTTTCTCTTGTAGCAGGAGCGGCAGATTCTGTCGCGTCTTCTTCCGCGCTGCCAACCACACTCCCGTTGACACCGGCTTCCTCGGAGGCTCTGAACGAGGTGACGCAGGATATGGTTGACAGCTTCTATCGTCACTTAGGGAGGGGTGTAAACGCTGCCGTGGAACGGAGGATCCTTTTTTCTCTGTCTCTACGGGGCGCTCGGGGTCAAATCGACACTCTGAAGGGTCTTCTTGGCGGGGTGGGGTTAGCCGCGTTCCTGGAGCCTAAGCTGACAGAGGCTGACCAGCTTGTGACCCAACTGCTGGCAGTACGGCAGGCTGGCTTGCCTGCTGCGATCGAACGGGAGCGGGGCTTCCTGGTTGCTGCTCGGGACAGGATCAAGCTTGCTCGAGAAATTGCTGGGCCGGCTGTGCAGGAGGACCTTGACAAGTTCTCCGTCTCCTATGACCGACTGGGTCGTCGGAAGTCAGGCTTGTAGGGCCCGGGAAGAATCTGCCTCTCGTGGAATAGCTGACACGAAGGAACGGATTCTCGCACTCCAGAAGGAGTTGGCCTTCTTAGAGTCAGAGCGGGAGGCTGCTCATGCAGAACAGGAGTCGATCGCTCGGGAGGCCGAGAGGGTTTCCCGATCTTCTGTCAACCTGGACCGGGCCTTTAAGAAGTTTGAGGACAACTGGCAAGCACATGCTCATCTGGAGGATGCGGCGATGCTGAACCAGGAGGCGGAGCGTCGAGCCAAACAGAGGCTTGAGCGATCGGTTGCCTTGATAAAGGACCGTCTTATGGCGTTATGTGCTCCAGAGCAGTGATCCGCCCTCTGTCTTCTTCTTTTTTCTTTTAGTTTTTTGTAAGGGAATGTGATCCCCGCTGATGTAGCCCTTTGATTTTTGAATAAATGAGCATGTTTCAACTCATATTTTCTTTCTTGTACTTGCGGTATTTATGGAACAGGACTTGCTGAGGGATTATTTGTGGACCTGTTACCCTGGGTGTACCTTGACTTTAGGTACGGATAACAAGTTTGGATGTTTGGAGCAGCCATGGCGAAGTGGTCATGGGTGTTCTTGGTTTTGGGGGAAGGAATGCCGTAGAGTAGCTGGGCTCCCGGGGCATGGTAAGATGGTGGATTTATGCTAAGAGGCTTAGTAAGGGATATTTGTGGACCTATTATCCTTGGCGTACCCTGGTTTAGGATACGGATAATGGGATGAAAGAAAACTAATCACATTTGCTCAGAGGTTCTGACGACATGGCAAACGTGAAGGTTTTACCGTAAAATCTTCCTGCTCAGAGGTAACGAGAACATGGCAGGGGAGACTTCACGGAAGCTATTTATAGCGGATATTTGTAGTCAACAGAGGATATTTGTGGTCAACAGAGGACATTTGTGGTCAACAGAGGACATTTGTGGTCAACAGAGGACATTTGTGGACCTATTATCCTTGTCGTACTCCGGTTGTGGGTACAGATAATAGGTTGAAAGAGGACCGGCATACTTGTTCAGAGGTAATGTGGACATGGCAAATATGACGATTTCTTCGACGGAGCCTTCCCATTCAGAGGTAATGAGGACATGATAGGAGTGGGCTCAATGAAGAGTGGGTACATAGAACGACTCAGAGGTAGGAGAACGTGGAAGTTCTATGCGAGGGGGCGGTTTGTTTTTGGTGGAAGTGAAGACGACTCAGAGGTAATGAGGACATGGTCGTTTCGAAAATTGGTGGATTGACTACCCTTTTTGTGCACTGGGAGTGCGGGTAATGGATCATGAGGGAGGATCTCTTCCAGGAAGAAAGTTCAGAGGTATAATCATACGTGACTTACTATCTGCAAGAGTGACCGGAATGTAAGTTCAGAGGCACCAGCTGGTACATAACTTGGTAATTTAGAATATTGAGGGAGTGAGAGTTCAGCGGCACCAGCGGGTGCATGGCTCGATAATCTGAAATGTTGTGGGTTCAGTGGTACTAAAGGGTACATGACTCGATGATTTGAAATGGGGTGGATGAGAGTTCAGTGGTACTAAAGGGTACATGACTTGATGATTTAAAATGGGGTGGATGAGAGTTCAGTGGTACTAACAGGGTACATGACTCAATAATCTGGGGAATGATGTTCAAACATAGTATTTCTTCTGGAACTTGCCGTTGACGGGCAACATGAGCAAGTCTCCGTTCTGCTTGGCGAGGCGGTAAGCACAGTTGGAGAACATGGCCTCGATGACAAATGGACCTTCCCATTTTGGCTGGAACTTGCCGGCGGTCTTGTGAGTCATGACCATTGGCCTCCGGACTGCCAGCACAAGGTCGCCCACTTGGAATGTTCTGATTTTAACCTTCTTGTTGAAGGCTCCTGAGATGTGTGCTTGGTATAGCTCGATCCTTTGCTGAGCTAGAAGGCGTTTTTCATCTAAGGCCTCTAACTCTTGTAGTCGACGTCGGTAGTTATCATCCGTTGTCAATTGATAGGTGAGGGCGACGCGGAGTGAGGGAATTTGAGTCTCCAATGGGAGGACTGCCTCACTCCCGTACACCAGGGAAAATGGTGTATTCCCGGTGGCTGTTCGAACTGTGGTGCGATAAGCCCATAAGCATTCGTCGAGCTTTTCGTTCCAGTCACGTTTGTTGCAAGAGACAAACTTCTTGAGGAGTTTGATAATCGTTTTGTTGAATGCCTCTGCTAACCCATTTACTGCCGGGTTGTACAGTGTCGAAGTGACATTCTGAATGCGGTGCTTATCGCAGAACCGATAGAATGCGTGGCTTACAAATTGCGGACCATTGTCATGGATGATCCTTCGGGGTAATCCAAAGCGGTAGATTACGTGATGCTTAAGAAAGCTGATCACGTTTGGAGTCTTAACTTCTGCGAGTGGGACAGCTTCTGCCCATTTGGAGAAGTTATCAGTGATAGCAAGTATGAAGCGATGTCCTCGGGAGGAAGGTGGGGTGATTGGGCCAATGATATCCATTCCCCATGCTTCGAATGGCCAGGATGCCACTGTCGGATGTAGAAACTCCGATGGTTGGTGAATGAAGTCTGCGTGGACTTGGCAAGCTTTGCATTTTCTGGCATAGTCTATCGCGTCTGCCACCATCGTGGGCCAGTAGTAGCCCATTCGGCGAAGGCGATCTTGTAGTTTTGGGCCGGGCTGATGGGCCCCGCAGACACCGTCATGAGCTTCTCGCACGGCTTCTTTGGCTTCTGCGTTCGACAGGCACCGGAGTAATAATCCGTCATAGGAACGGCGATACAGCATCTTCGTCTCCGCATCGTAGAAGAACCTGAGAGAACGTTGTCTGACAGAAGTAGCTTCCTTTGGGTTCTCAGGGAGGATGTCGTAGACGATGAAGTCGATGAATGGTTGTCTCCAGTCCGGGGCATCATCGATCGTCTGGGTGGAATAACTTGCCACAAATTGCACATTGTTCTTGGGACAGACTAGTTCGTGGCCTATCACATCCACTGATTGGCGATCATAGTTTGAACTGCTAGGGAAGCGGCAAGACCAGCTAGGGCATCAGCTTCGATGTTTCGGAGTCTGGGGACATGTTCGATAAAGAACCCCTCGAATGACGAGATGATGTCCATTGCTATTTGGTGATAAGGGATCATGTCTTCGTGGCGGACTTCGTACGAGCCCCGGATCTGATTGACGATTAGTTGGGAATCGCCGTATGCTTCAAGGTATTCTACCCCCAGTTCTCTTGCAAGTTGGAGGCCAATGACCAGAGCATTATACTCGGCCACATTGTTGGAACAGGGTTCTGTGAGGGAGTAGGCACGATTGATCACCAGCCCAGTAGGAGAAATCAATACCACTCCGACCCCAACGACAATGTTTCCCTTGGGTCCGGTTTTTGAAGCACCATCGAAGAACATCCGCCATATGTTATCGTGGGTGGCTGTATTCGAATCGGCGACCTCATCTGGGATCTCTTCATATATTCTGGATGACTCCGATCCTGGGTGGGCTGCCAAGAAGTCTGCCAGGGCTTGACCCTTGACAGCCTTCTGCAGGACGAAGATCATATGATAGGGGGACAATAATATTCCCCATGTAGCGAGGCGAGAACTAAGTTCCCCTGGTTTAGTCATGAGGACTCGGAGAGGGTTGACTCGGGAGATCTCATGTATGGTTTGCCCTGTGACGTAGTGTCGTATCTTTTGAATGGCGAACACCAGGGCGAGGCATTCCTTCTCTACAGCGGTGTATCGGTGTTCCGGTCCAATCATCATTCGGCTGAGGTAATATATGGCATGTTCGTGGCCTGCATCATTTTTTTGTGCCAGCAGGGCACCAAGGGAGTGTTCCATCGCTCGTACGTAGAGCAGGAATGGTTTTCCAGGGACCGGGGCTACCAAAACTGGAGGATTTGATAAGTATTCCTTGATGCTATCGAAAGCACACTGGCATTCCTCGTCCCATACGAATGAGACTCCTTTCTTCATGAGGTGTGTGAATGGTCGACAGCGCCCGGAGAGGTTAGAAATGAACCTCCTGATGTAAGCTAGCCTTCCTTGGAGGCCTCTAAGTTCGCGGAGATTTTTCGGCGGAGCCATCTCCATGATCGCCTTTGTTTTCTCGGGGTCTACATGGATACCCTGTGCAGTGATGATGAAGCCCAAGAACTTCCCGCTGGATACGTCCAAGAACAATTTCGTAGGGTTCATCTTCAGATTGTGGGCTCGCATTAGGTCGAATACCGTCCTCAGGTCCTGAAGATGGTCTTTCTTACGGCGACTCTAGACGCGATGTCGTCGACATAGCATTCCACCGTCTTGCGTAAATGTTCTCTGAAAATGATACTCATGGCTCGTTGATATGTAGCGCCTGCATTCTTTAGACCGAATGGCATGACTGTGTAGCAGTACGTGCCAATCGGTGTTCGGAATGATGTGTGCTTTTCGTTATCGGGAGACATCTTGATTTGATTGTACCCCGAGAATCCATCCATGAATGACATACGTTCAAAGCCGCATGTGTTATCGATCATGATGTCTGTAATGGGGAGGGGGAATTCATCTTTGGGGTACGCCTCATTCAGGTTACGGAAGTCGATACAGATTCGAATCTTCCCATTCTTCTTGAGGACGGGTACTATGTTGGCGACCCAGTCTGGATGTTGCTCTTCACGAATGAAGCCGCTGGCTATCAGTTTGTTGACCTCGGCTTCGATCGCGTCCATGATGCCCGGGCGGAAGCGTCGCTGTTGCTGCTTGACTGGTTTTGCATACGGCCGTATATTGAGTTTGTGGAGAGCGATGTCAGGATTTAACCCCGGCATGTCTTCATAGCTCTAGGCGAACACATCAATGTACTCTCTGACAAGTTCTAACAGCGACTCCCATTCTTCGTCAGTTAGGCTCTTATTGATGAAAATTGGTTTTGGAGAAGATTTGCTGCCGAGATCCACCTGTACGACCTCATCTTCAGTAGGAGGTTATCTCAGTTCGAACCGCTTTTCCTATTGTGCGTCCAATTGTTGGGCCCATGGCTCAAGCTCGAGGATTTCGGGGATGTCTTCGTCTTCCTCGTAAGCGTCGGTGAATTCCATGTTGACTGACATGACTTGTCTGAATATATCTCCGATACTGGTATCCGAGTCGGAAGTCGGTGATCCGGTTGAATGTGACTGCCAGTCGCATTCTTTGTCTGAGCTTTCAGGGGTCATAGTAGGTGTTACATACCCTAAACTGCATCGAGTTTTGTTATAGTAGTTCTGTGGTTTGCCCGTCGGGGATGTTGACTTCAAAGGTAATCGTCGCCCAGTGCCGTAGTTCAATCCTGGCGTCGTCTCTAGATCATACCCCTGTTTCTGCATGAGATATTTGGATTGAGGGCTATAGAGATACAGAGGCAGTCTTCCAGCATCTGACCCGAGATCGACTTCTTCTATGGCGAGGGGATGAGGGTTGTTTGTCCGGCCGAAGATGATTGGGTCGTCCCCTCCCTCGATTATTCGGTAAGCGTCTTCTACTGGAGTAAGTTGGATCGCGGTGTACACATTTGTCACCTGTGTGTGTAGGTGAGTGCCTATACCGTGTTCCATAGCATACATTGTACATAATTTATTGAGCTTGGTGTAGTTCAAAGATAACCCTTTATTGATGAAGTAAGGTATCTTTTCTAGAGGGATTACATCATCTGCGGAGGGAACATCAGTGTGGGCAGCCACATACTTGGCTAGCTCTGGTTCCTCTTCGGCTACCCCCCGTGTAAATGAAGATTGAGAGGGCGTCCTAGTCAGCTTGATCTTTAGAGGTTCAACTGACGGAGCGGAGCGTGGGGTTGTCGGTAGACTAGCAACCCCCAGTCTGGCACTCGATGTGGAGCGAGGAGTGGCTGGTTCGCTAGAAGAGTCAGACCTTGTATCGGGATGATGACCTTTCTTGGGAAGGCGTATTGTCAGTAGCCTATCGGAGGGATTGAGTTTCTCCGTTTGGGGTTGAACGACTCTTGGCAGTCTGATGGTAAGTGGCCCCGTTGTGGGTCTCGGTACCTGACCGGACCTTGGCAGCCGGATTCTCAACTGCTCTTCCTGTGCCGAGAGGCTGATTGCGTCCTTACGCAGAGTGGCCGTGAGGGGTGCGAAATTGCCTGGTTTACGAGCCTGGAGGTGGATCGTCAGAGGTTCTTCTGATCCTGTGGCCGTCTTGGTATGAGCTTGCACATCTTCTTCGACTAGGTGCTTCTTCGATTTTTCGTACAGACAGGAGTCTGAGTAATAAGATTCGGCCCCCTTGAAGGGATCGATATCAGCAAATTCCGTCCTCACGAAGCCATGCTTATCGACATATTTGAAACATTGGTGCAGCATGGAAGGCACGATCATGTAATCGTGTATCCAAGGTCGCCCCAAAAGGATGTTGTAAGAAGTGTCGGCGTCTATGACGTAGCAGGTGACTTCTGATTGGAGATCGCCAATCTGGCATTTCAGACGGATCTTCCCGATTCGGTAGCTCCTGTCCGAATTAAAACCGCTAATAGCGATGCTTGTAGGCGTCAGACGATGCATCGGAATACGAAGATGATGTAGCAGACCCTTCGGAATGATGCTTATGGAAGACCCAGGATCAATATGCATTCGGTCCACCTTTACGTCGCCAATGTATCCAGTGTAGTATAACGGGCGATCGTACAGGTTAGTTTTGATGAGCATATCCTGCGGAGAGAAGACGATATTGGGCATCGCTCCCGTACACGCACTATCTTGGAGATCTGCAGGTTGGTTATCTCCCGTGAGGTTGACCTGAGCCAAGTATGCGTCGACGTTTTGGAGTGCATCACTCAAAGCTGTACGGACATCCTTTGATAGCCTTAGGAGTTTGTATAAGGACAATTTGGCCGGTGTATTGGCCAATTGTGCCAAGATGTCGAAGTTGTAGGGCCTCTCCAGCCCCTGAGGTGTCTCCTTTCGAAGGGATTTGTCGAAGCGAGTCTCCTTCGGCTTAGGCTTGTCGGTTGTCGAAGGCTGAGCCGGTCCCGGAGTGTCAGTAGAAGTGGGCGGATGATCATCAGTCGGGTTCTCAGCCACGGGCTGAGATTGTGCTCCAGATCGAGTAACAACGGCCGTGACTTCTTCTTTATTTGCCGAGACGGTGCGGCAGGATCTGACTTTTCTGCTTCTCTTCTTCGTTGTGGGTTGAGTCACCTCGTGGACCAAGTCCGGATGGATCCACATATTTTCTCCTTGCGATGTAGTGAGAGGTACAAGATTGGCAGCTTGATCTCGAGCAGGCGGAAGATTAGTAATTTCCATTATTGCCAGAGGGATGGGTATAACACCGTCTTGATTCTCTGTTGGCGGGAAGCTGCCGAATTGTGTGTATACCATGTTGGCTGCTACGGTTACCTCCTAAAAATCGATGGCTAGAGCATTCGAATCGATAAGGTTTTGGATGTAACATTTCAGTTGGTAGCAGTCGTGTGTAGTATGGTGGACGTAACGGTGGTAATGGCAGAATTTTGGGTTCTCCAAGTCAGCCGGCCGAGGCTCCCATCTTGGCGGAAGGAGCTGAATTCTATCTCCTTGTATGAGCATGTCCAAGATAGGCTTGACGTGGCCGTCTTCAAAAGAGTAAGTGATTTGAGGCCATTGTTTGTCTGTTGGTTGTGACTCGGGCTTCTGGGCCGTGTCGGCCACCATAGCCTGCTTGCCTCTGTTGTCCCGATTGTTGGAGGGGCTACCCCCATTGTCAGTGTTGGTGCTGGGACGCTTGCCCTTGTTCTCTCCCTCTGAGATATGCAACCCCAGCTGGCGGGCCTTCTTCAATCGTTCTTCGGTACTTGTAGCACTGATGATAAAAGTCTTCCAGTCCTTGAATTGACTTTCGCCCATCCAGAGACTAATTGTTAGGAGTAGTCTCTTTTGGCAAATTTCAATCAGGAAAGAATCTGGATTGCCAGATGGTAACTTCATTGCGGTTTGGCAAAACCGCTCAATGTAATTCCTCATCAGCTCTTTCTCTCCTTGGATGACGTCCATGAGGGTAGACATTGTGACGTCCTGTCCTACCTCGTAGAACCTCTCCAAGAACAGCGTTTGAAGCCAGCGAAGGAGTGGATGCAATTGTCTGGCAGGTTGCGGTACCAGTCGAAGGCGACTCCTTCCAATGCCCCGATGAATAACCGCGTGAGGATAGCGTCATCATGGGGCAAATGGTCGGTGGTGACCTCGAAGTAAGTGATATACCGACTTGCTGAGGTCTTGCCATCATAGGGGTTGATATTGAACGGCTTATATCTTGGTGGGAATGGAACATCCCTCCATTCAGCAGGATATGGTTGACGAATTCTGAAGTCTTGAGAGTTTTCTCGGGCGTGGAACATGGCTCGGAGCTCTTGAACTTCTCTCCTTACTTCTCGGGTCTCATCTGTCGCAGTCGAAGCCGTTACTTCGGGAGGATTATTGCCCGGGTTCGGTGGTGCCGAATTTGAATCTACATTTATTGGGGGACCCATACTTGTCTGGCCAGGTGTCACTCCCTGCAGAGTAGGAAGTGCCGCTTTGATCTCGTCTACAGACTTGACCAAGGCGTATAGTATGGCCTCCAAAGTGTCGATGCATTGGCGATCATTGGAGCCACCTTGATTGTTGTCTGTCATGAATACCGTCCTTACGTGAGGAGTGACGGAAGGGACGGTGGAGGGTGCACCCTCCGAGTCGTACCCATGCATTGAGAAATCATCGGGGTAGGTGAGAATATTCTCTTCGGGTTCGGATTCAGAGGAACAGTACCCCCAGCTTCGGAGCTTGCTTCATCTTGAAAGTCACGGATGTCCTCGGGGACATCAGCATCTGTTGCACCTGATGGGAGAGTTGTTTCTCCGGGCTTGTCTCCTTGAAACATCGGATTGTTGTGGATGTTCGGAGGAGTGCTACCCCCAGCTCCCTCGACCCTCATCGGTGCGGACGATGAATCGCCTATTGCAGCAGATTTTATCTTCGAACGGGTGTGTTGGTATACTCCGGTGGAGGGCAACCGTTTAGCTGATAATTTCTTAGCTGTAGTGGTTGATATTTTTGGGCTGGAGATGCTTGTCTTCTTCCCTTTTCCCTCGGCGGGGAATTTCTGTACGAAATTGCAGGAGGCAATAGGAGGTGCTTCGTCTTCCGAGCTCGGATGCTGTAATCTTTGGAAGACGGACGGCCGATCTTTCGTCACTGCCATCTTGTTGTAGCAGCAGTTGACGATGATCTGGGTACAGTGACGTCCATGTGAGGACTCTTTGCACGCCGAGGCCCCTTCTCTTTCCTTGTGTTTATGGAGGACAGCCTCACGCAGGTCAGAGAAACCACTTTGTCCATTTGCCGCTGGGGACTGGACCGAAGCGGTTCGATACAACTTTCCGTCAGAGGCCTGCGTAATAATCAGCGGGACGCCCCGATAGTCAGAGGTTGGGGCAGCTGTCTGGGCTTGATGAGCCCGTGCTGCCCTGGACTTCTTCTTCTTAGCACCTGTGGGTGCATAATAAGAAGAATCCAAGTTGAATACCACAGAGTCTGGAGAATCATCAGGGTTCAGACCGTACGAGAGACGGTCGAAAACTGATCGAGAGGAGCATGGAGCGGATACTATGCTGCTGGGATTGGAAACCGTGCAGGCTGTCTTCATGCGGTTGTCTTCTGTCGTCGGCTGAATTCTCGTGCGGCTAGAAGTCACGACCGTGCAGGCTGGCCGCATGCGGTTGGCATCTGTGGCCGTATGGGTTTTCTGCAAACGATTGACTTTGATAACCGCATGAGTCTCATCCATGCGGTTGGCAACTGTAGCCGCATAAGTCATGCGGCTGACAGATGTGGCCGCATGAGTTTTCTTCATGCGGTTGGCGGATGTAGCCGCATGGGCTTTCTTCCTGTGGCTAATACCCTTCTGCGGCTCGGATCGCGTAGAGTTCCTCTTTGCCCCTGCAAGTCCAGCATCATAGTGTTTTCTTCTGCCGGACTTAGGGACAGCAGAGTTGTCTACGGTTTGAAGTAGGGGCCGCAGGAGAGTCCTTCTCGCCGTTTTGAGCAACAGAGGGTATCTCATCGAAGACTTGAGGAGGAGCAAATGATTTTGGCCTCCACTCTTTGCGAGCCTTCGTGGTGCAGGTGCGCTTCTGGATCGGGCCAGCGCTGCCTTCAGAGAGCATCTCTTCGAACGCCTGTTGGTCGAAGCGGACGACCATCTTCTGTTGTGTGGAGCCAAGTTTGGCTGCATCCGATTGCGTCACCAACTCCTCAGCCGTGGAGAAGTTAGTCCCCAGCAGAGTCGCCATCGTGTTTGTCATTGATTGTAAAAGTACAGAACAGTTTTATGGGAGGACTGAACTTAGACTCACAATACAAACTCGCTTGTACGAAGAAAGCCTAGGGACGAAAACCTAGGTACAGCAGTCTAAGTACAATTGTTTATTTTAGATTCTGGGGGGTGACGATAGAGGCTCGGGAAAGCGACGGTCCGCTCTGCCTTACTCCTTGGACGATCGGTATGTAATCTTGGCTCGGAGAAGATCTGCTTGGCGTAGACGAAGGAATGCTCTTCTTGCTCTCCTCGTGTTGCTCCCCTGGCTTCTCTCTCTCTGTGGTTATCGAAAAGGGGGGAACTCTCTCTGTATATCTGTCTCTCTCTTTTTTTATTCTTTTGTTGCCCGTGTCCTCTTTTTTGCAAGGGAATGATGCTGGCTATTTATAGGAGTGGGGTGTGATCATTAGGGTTTGCTAATGATCATTTGTTTGGAATGTCGGCGCTCCTTCAATCTATCTGAACCCTTGATCCTGATTACAATAAATCTAGGCCATTAATGCGGATAGCACCGTATCTTGTGAGCAATTAATGCTAATTGCTTTAAATCTTCATGATTGATTATGCCAATGTCTGATTGCTCACCACGTGTCCCATTAGCTTGATAATAAATGATATGCCCTGATCTTAGTAATTATGACGATGATGTCAAATATTCTTGTTGGGATTCGGTTAAATCCTTGATTGATCCGATGCCACGTGCTTTGATTGTGGATACTGTCGGAGCCGCATAGGATGGGCAACACTTGAACCGCAGGAAGATACTCTTCGTGAGCCGCATAGGACAATGCTTCATCGAGCCGCAGGGAACGAATCTCTCAATGAGCCGCATATGCAGTCTTTGCGAGCCGCATGAGCTAGCGTTGTATTGAGCCGCAGGGACTGAGCTCTCAGTGGGCCGCATATGGCTGATTTCTGCTAGTCATATAGAGTGACTCCTCAGTGAGCCGCATGGAGCTGTTCTCTTATTTAAGCCGCATGAGATTTTGCCACGTGGCTACCTAAGGATTTCTGACGGATCGGGTCAGAGATCTTCTTCTTTTCCCGAAGAGTCTGTCATTATGGCAGATCCATTATGACACTTTATGCCAGAGCCGCCACAGTCATCAAATCGTGTCAGAGCATTAAATGAGGTCACTATTCAAAAGGCCAGCTGTAGGAAAGGATCACAAGGGGACACGTGGCATCAACCGAGCCGCATATTCCTGCTGAACCGCATACACTCTCGAGCCGCATGAGACTGAGAGTCTTCCTTTGAACCGTGTAAGACAGCTTCCATATGAGCCGCATGGGCTTCGTATCCGGAGCCGCATGGACCATTATTCTGATATTTTCCATGCTTCTACACCCCTAGCACTACACCATTCTATATAATCCCATTATATTCATTCATGAT
The DNA here is from genome assembly GCA_029216955.1 of Iris pallida. NCBI lineage: Eukaryota > Viridiplantae > Streptophyta > Magnoliopsida > Asparagales > Iridaceae > Iris > Iris pallida. Next base: position 8,106,960 of record JANAVB010018998.1, read on the forward strand.
CAATTTATATGAATTTTAAGCCTACAAAATTCTATTTCCTTCAAACCTCCATAACTTGATCATTTTTTATCCAAATCACCTCTAGTCTTTTGCATTGGGACCCTACAACATCAAGGGTGCTAAGGGAGGCTAGCAATCCAGAATTTACAAGCTTTGGACATCACCAAGTTGAAGGACAAACACCCCCCCTCTCTTTGATTTACCATTGAATTGCACAAATAGGTAAATACCCATAAATCTTGCTAATATTCTGTTTTTTCTTCATAAATGCATGCATATAGGTCTACCCTAACTGTGGGTCAAGTTTGGTAAAATTTAGGGTTGGTTTGGTGTCCCTATCGGACACGTATCCTAGGCTATTAAACCTTGTTTGATGAAATACCACAAAGGATTTGATTTTGTTAAAATATAAAACTAATTACATTTTCTTGTAGCCCTAGACTAGTAGAATATATACCTAGTTGACTGAGCACAATTTTGATTCTTTTTCGTGTCCAAATCGGACACGAATCCACGTTTTTACACTGTGCAAAGACACGAAAAATCTCCTGCTACTCGACCCCAATTTCGGACACGACACGCCATAAGGACACGTGCAAATTGACACAGAGGAGGGGGCAACCTCTGTCATGCCCCCCTCGAGTTTGAGACACGTTTGTGTCGTATCGAGAACACACGGACACGTGCACTGGTCGTGCACTGTCAGCGCACATGCGCGCGGGGGGCCAACTTCGCACGTATCGTGTCGCGCGGACACGACACTTGGGTACCTCGTGGTGACACGAGGAGGTAGCCCATCATGTGGTGAACACATGGACACGAGCACGAGACGTGTCATGTCCTGTGTCGCGAACACGAGGCAGTTGCACGCGTGCATGACGCGGTCTGAACATGCGTATCAGTCGTGTTTTTCACGACTGATACGAACTTCGTATCGTGTCCTAGAGCAACGTGGACACAGGGCAGTCACTTGGACACGTGCACAACCCCTAGGCGAACCATTGTTGATGAGCACGAGATATGTGTGCGTGTGTGTCGTGTCCTAGGATGAATTGCACGCGTGCACGACGTAGCATATTCGTGTATGTGTGTCAGTTTACCCAATTTGGTATTGGTGAGTATTGACACATCAAATTGTGTCGTGGTGTCGTAGTCAGGCACCTAGGACACTAGAGGACACTAGGGGCTAGTGTTACCAACCCTTGGTTTCGAGTCTTAGCTCGGTTTGGTGTGTGTATTTGGGTTTACCCATTTTACCTGTGCACGGTGCACATTTCCAGAAATTGGGACATTTCCCAGTTTTCCAAATCGAAATTCAAAATGATTTTTGTTATGATTTTTACATATAATTCCATGTTTTTAGTGTATGTATACGTAGTGTATATATATGTGTGTGTGTAGGAGGAATTTGGGGGTATATACGTGTGTATACATGTGTATATAATATATGTATATATATAGGTGTGTGTGTGTAACTGTGTGGTGTGTGTGTGTGATTTCTGGTTCCAGAAATCTGGAACACCCCCCCCTTCCTGTCCAGTTCTCACACTCTCCCACTTTCACTCTATCTCACTATTCTCTCTGTCACTTCTCTCTATATATATGTATTATATATATGTTTTGTATATATATATATATATATATTTTTTTTTTTTTTATATATATATGTATTTTTTTTTTTTTTATATATATGTTTTGTATATATATATATATATTTTTTTTTATATATATGTTTTGTATATATATATATATATATATATATATATATATATATATATATATATATATATATATTGTATTAGATTATATATTGTGTCATTATATATATGTGAGTGTGAATTGTATTATATATAGGGTATACATATATTGATGTATATAGGTAGTAGATAGACTTGTGTATATCTATATATATAGATATCTATATATATATGACTTTCAAAAAAAAAATATATATATATATATATATATATATATATATATATATATATATATATATATATATATATATATATATATATATATATATATATATATATATGACTTTCTAAATATAGGTTATATGGAAACCTATGACAACTAGCCTATGGCCTAAGTTACTAGCCTATGGCATTAGGGGCTAACCCTAATTGACCTAATGACCCAAACCCTAACTAGTTGACCCTTGTTTGACTAGAGTTGACCAAAGTCAACCTTAGGCCAAACTTGACCTAATTAACCTAGAATTGACTAGGATTAACCTAAAATGACTAGTTTAACTAGTTTGACTAAAACCCTAACTAGTTTGACTATGGTTGACCTAACTTTGACTAGTTCGACTTTAGAGTTGACTTTTGACCAGATTGACCTAGAATCATGTAGTATGCATAGTAAACCTCATTTTTACTATTTAGAATACATTGTGACTTGTGTTGCTCTGATCAGGAGCCAGACACCTCTCCTCAGACAGCATATTCTCTACAGACATTCATACAGCAGGCAAGTACATTCTCTGACCGTTTCATACTTGCCAGGATTTACATTCTTGCTCTAGATTACTTTACTTGATGCTGACACGATGGTTATCACGGATTGGTACTATATGGATCTTTTCATGAGATGTTATCCCCCTCGGGAGCATCAGATACAACATGTTTGTGTGTTTTACGAATCATCATATATCTCTATGCTTCCATAGATTCACGAATCACTTGTGACTCATGTACTCTCATGTTCACAGAGCCTCTCATGAATCACCCATTTATGGGCTTATCACGAATCTTAACATAACTTGAACGGATCCTTGTGTATTGATTGGGGATGGGGGAGTGGAAATAGTCATGTGGATATTACCCCAGTAGCTGTAGTCATGAATCACTCTTAGCTGTAGTCATGAATCTCCTATGCCATTCACATGTCTATATTTTACTCTGACTCACTAGTCACTGCTATTTCTCTATTATAGTAGATATTTCATTACAGTTATCTCTTTTACTATATGTATCTTCCTTCAGCAGTTTCTTGTATTTTACTCTATTGCATGCTTTATATTTCCTATCATACTATGAACTGCGTGAGATGTATTGTGCTCATTCCTGTCCTGACTGGACCTGTTGAAAATATTACAGAGGATGAGAATGAGGCCCTGGTGTCTACCTATTGTGGAGCAGTACTAGATGATACTTATGTTGTGGACCCTCAGCAGGAACCACCTGCAGCTGAGGATGTTGCCCCAGTAGTCTAGGCTAGTTTAGCTAGTCAGTCTTTTTCATATTATTATTTTGTCTCACATTCTGAGTTGTATTTTGAGATGTTGAGATGTATAGACTCTTAGACTTATATTGTATTTTGGGTTGACATTCTGGATGTTATGTTATCCTAGACACTTGGACTTATTTCATCTATGCTACTGTCCTCTTTGAGTTACTGTCTATCTATCTATCTATCTTTCATTCTTCTACCCTAGATGTGATTGAGATTGTTTTCTGTTATGTCACCTCCATTCGGAGAGTATATACTGTACAGGTACCTTTATATTGTTAGATGATTGACCTAGGACAGTGTTCTACCGCCGACACTGCGGTGTAGGCTGGACATACCCACTTCTCGTGCCCTTACTCTAGGGTGCGGGTCGTGACACTTAGTGCCTGAGTTGGAAAATGAAGGTTAAACTTCAAAATCCAAGAAGGGTAAGAAAGTCTAAACCTGCAATATGATTTCTCATGTTATCTTAGATCTTTATGATTTGGAGCTTCTATGGGATGGCCTCCCTTTAGAAGATAGACTGAGAGGACTGAACATCTGTCCTCCAAGTCTAGCTCCTCCTACCAAGCTCAAGCTTACTCATCAGCAGTGGCTAGTCATGAATAGTATTCTCTTATACCGGGCACAATAAATCTTCGCTGCTTATGAAAAAGCTCCGACAGGGATTTCTCTTCGAAACCTCAATCAATCTCCTATAGCTACAGAGATTTCTATTCCTTATTCTTCTGAAGTTACAGAGATTTCTTCTTCTTCTTCTGTTGAACCACTTGTTAAAAGTTTACTGCCCACTCACTTGTATAGTCAGTAATCTGTCCTTCTCATGAAAAAGATGGGTTATGACTTTCAAAAGGCAGAAGGTTTGAATTACGACAAAGGAATACGACTTTCTTTACAAATTCAAAATCAAAATTCCACTGTTGTATTGGGTTCTGAAGCTCCTTACAAGAAGAAGACTAAGGGAGGGAAGACTAAATTCTGTAATATGGTACTTCCTTCTCCTGAGTCCGAAGAAGAAACTTTTACTGGTACAAGATATGGGAAAGAGTACCACAAAGATTATGAAGGATCCTCTAAAGAAGCAGAAGACGCAGTGGAGACACTACCAACTCAACCTTCTCCTGTTCCGGTTAAACCTTTTATGGTTGAAAAGGGGAAACAGAAAGCAGTACGTTTTGACGTCCCATTGAAGTCTGCTTCCAGTCAGGGGGTAGTGATGAAACCCTACAAGTTTGATATTCTAGCTCAGTTGGCCAATACTCCAGCTAGACTATCTATATTTGAACTGCTTCGCCTTTCCAGAGAAAGCAAAGAGACTTTGAGTGAAGCCTTACTTCAAGCAGATTCATGCTTGGCTTAACTCAAGAGTCCTGATAATACTCCAGTTTCATGTCCGCAATGTCATAGTGTGATGGAAGCAATTCCCTACATCATCTTTACGTAAGAAGATATGCTGTTGAAGCATAACAAACATGACAGGCTTCTGTGCTATACTGGGTATATCGGATCCACTGAAATTGACAGGATTTACATTGATCCTGGGTCCTCAATTAGCATAATTCTTCAGAGTATGCTAAGACCCCTAAGGATTTCTACTAGTGATCTGACTTACACTAGTACTACGATAGTCGGTTTTAACTCTGGTAGGAGCAAACCACTGGGGAAGATTCGTCTGCAGATTCAGATTGGTGATCTTCGAACCATGGTAACTTTCTATGTTATCAACTCAGACGTCTACTATAATATCCTTTTAGGGAGACCATGGTTACATGAGCATAATATCGTGCCTTCAACTCTCCACCAATGCTTCAAGTATGTGGATTCCCAAGGAGTTGTGAAGACTGAGTTTGCTGATATCAATCCTTTCAAGGGTGTCGAAGCCTATTTTTCTGATTCAAGGCTTTATAAACAAGAGCATATGAAAGAGATATCAGACATAGCTGAGGATAAATCATCTACTGAGGATCAGTCTCTTAATGAAGATCCGCCAGAAAAGCAACCTTTGAAGATCATAGTCAAAGAACGAATCTAATCCCAACCTATCAATGATCAACCTTTGATAATCAAGGTTAAAGGAAGAACTCAAGCTTCATCTGAGGAATCAGTAAATGTTCCTACTAAGAGCCAAGTTCAACCCTTTATGATCAAGGTCAGAGGGCGTACTTCTTGTACGAATGATCCAGAACCACCATTGATTGTCAATCTTGGCAAATCTACGCAGAAGATGGATAATGGTCCACTGTTGATTAATCCGAAGCGTAGTAATCAGATTGTAAATGATGTAAATATTGATCATTCTGTACTTTTTGACATCAATGAAGATTTCCTTTTCGAGTATATGGCTGTCAAGTTTATCGAAAGAATGACTTTATCTTCGGATAAGCAAAGTCATCAATATAAAGGCGACATAGAGCCAGAAGAAACTTTATACATTGATCATAAAGAAAATTCTTTTCCTCCTCACGTAGATGTTGGACCGTATGCTCAAAGATTCCTGACATCTTCTCCCTATCTTCTACCTGTAGCCGCTTCATCACAAGCTTGCATAACTTTTAGACGTCACGAAGAATCTTATTTCGTGGTTTCGTCTAATAAGAAAAACAAGCGCCACATCGTGTTTGGTCTGGCTAGAAATATCCATATTGCTCAGGCAGATGAGCTGAAAGATAAAGACAAAGGAAGAATCTGAATTGACAAGTATAGTCAACAATCTATCAAGATTATCCAGAACATGGGATATGATTTGAAGACTATGCAAGGTCTCAATCAAGGCAAGGGTAGACGACTAATATTATGTGGTGATCCGTTTTACCAGAAGACTCGTCATTGGTTGGGATATGATCCGTCTCATATGTTTAATGATGATATACAAGAAGAATTCTCTTCTAGCTCTTCGTAATCATCAGATTTAGAAGAAGTCCAATTCATTGAATCTGATATGTCTCGTTCTTTGTATGATGAATCTGAACAAGTATTCTCAGTCAATATGGTTCAAATTGATGGTGAATCAGAGCCATTTGAGAATGATCCTTGGGCTCAACAGATGGATACTCAATGGGAACTCCGTTTTGAACAGCGACATCCACCTACAGAAGATGAGGTTATCCAGATTGATGTTGGAGATGGAACTACCTCCAAACCAATATTCATCAGTAAGCATGTTTTCGAAGTTGAAAAGGAAGAGTTGATAAAACTTATCAAAGAATATATTGACATCTTTGCATGGAGTTATGAGGATATGCCAGGGTTAGATCCTAAAGTTGCTACTCATAAACTCAATATTTTGCCCAATGTCAAGCCTGTAAAACAACAGCAACGGCACATTAGACCAGATATGATGGATGCAATTGAAGCAGAAGTCAAAAAGTTGATTACATGTGGGTTTATTCGTGAAGAGCAACACCCGGATTGGGTTGCCAATATTGTTCTTGTTATGAAGAAGAACGGAAAAGTTCGAGTTTGTATAGATTATCGTGATCTTAATACAGCTTGTCCAAAGGACAAATTTCCACTTCCAATTACTGATGTCATGATAGACAATACATGTGGTTTTGAACACATGTCTTTCATGGACGGATTCTCAGGATACAATCAGATCAAAATGCATCCAGAAGATGAGAAGCATACTACTTTTCGTACACCCCTTGGGGTTTATTGCTATACGGTTATGTCGTTTGGCCTTAAAAATGCCGGCGCTATGTATCAACGAGCTATGAGCAATATCTTTCAAGAACATCTACGAAAAATAGTTGAATGCTACGTAGATGACATTGCTGTTAAAAGTCGGTCAAAGAATGATCACATTCAAGACTTGAAGACAGTATTTGAATTGATGCGCCAGCATCAATTGAAAATGAACCCTACTAAGTCTTTCTTAGGAGTTTCTAGTGGCAAGTTTTTAGGATTTGTCATTACCTCTCAGGGTATCCATGTTGATCCTGATAAGGTTAAAGCAATTCTTGAAATGCGTCCTCCTCGTAATCTGAAAGAACTCCATGGCTTTCAGGGTCGTATTGCTTATATCAGAAGATTTATATCCAATCTCTCTGGAAGATGCCAACATTTCTCCCGTTTATTGAAGAAAGGTGTATCATTTGTTTGCGATGAAGCGTGTCAGAAAGCCTTCAATGATATTAAACAATACCTTACAAATCCACCTGTTCTGGTACCTCCATTAGTAGGAAGACTATTTTTGTTATATGTTCGAGCCTTGGATCATTCACTTGGCGCTCTTCTTGAACAGAAAAGTGATATGGGTCATGAACAAGCAATATATTATCTGAGCAGAATAATGGTCGGAGCTGAACACAGGTATACTCCTGTGGAAAAGGAATGTCTAGCCTTGGTTTTTGCCGTCCAAAAGATAAGACATTATGTGACAGGACAAACTATTCATGTCATCTCCAGAATAAATCCCATTCGGGTATTGATGAGAAAACCAAGCATTCTTAACTCCAGGTTAGCCACCTGGACGATGTTGCTTACTCCTTATGACATGGTTTATATACCTCAAAAATCAGTAAAGGGTCAAGCATTAGCTGATTTCTTAGCTGCTTATCCTATACCGGAAACATCGAAGTTATATGAGGACATTCCAGATGAAGTCGTGGATTGTAACATGACTTTGAAGAATGACATATGGCAATTATATTTTGATAGAGCATCACGAGTGGGACCTAAAGGCAATATTGTCTCTGGGGTAGGAATCGTCTTGGTTTCTCCTGACAAAATGGTCATATACCGTGCCTATTCTCTTAATGAGCCATGCTCCAACAATGTAGCAGAATATAATGCTCTATTGATCGGTATCCAAGTAGCAAAACAATTGGATATTGAATTCCTAGAGGCTTATGGAGATTCTCAATTGATCGTTAATCAAGTTAGAGGGACTTATGAAGTCAGAAATCCTGATCTCATTCCTTATCATCAGGTGGTAGTCGAGTTGGTCCTTTCATTCAAAGGATTCTTCATTGAATTTGTACCACGTTTTAAGAATGTGGAGGCTGATGCTCTTGCTAGCTTAGCTGCAGACTTGGCTGTCCCAATCCGAAGGCAAAATACAATTACTTTGTTGGACCGAGACTTGTTCTGTGTGAAGAATAATCTGCATATTGAAGAAAGTTATGTCACAGAGTCAAGTTCCCAGTAGAAGGATTGGAGAACTCCATTCATTGATTATGCAGTTCATAGGATTTTGCCTGAAGATCCTAAAGAAGCTGCATCAATCAAGAGACGATCGTTTAGATTCTATTATGATTCGTCTTTGCATATGCTATACCGTCGTTCATATGATGGACTCTTGCTGCGCTGTCTCTCAGAAAGCGAAGCCAAACAAACGCTACGAGAAGCTCATGATGGTATTTGTGGTGCTCATCAACCGGGTCCTAAATTATAAGACCGCATTCGAAGAATGGGGTATTATTGGCCCTCTATGATAGCAAATGCTGTAGATTATGCCAGAAGATGTAAAGCATGTCAGATTCATGCTGATTTTATTCATCAGCCGTCTGAACTTCTACATCCTACAGCAGCCTCTTGGCCCTTCGAAGCTTGGGGTATGGATATCATTGGTCCTATTAAGCCTCCTTCTGTCAAGGGACATCGATTCATATTAGCTATAACCGATTACTTTTCTTAGTGGACAGAAGCAGTTCCCCTTGCTGAAGTGAAAACATCTAATGTGATCAGCTTCATCAAGCACCATCACTACTAAAATATGCTTAAATAGCGACGTATATTAGCGATGGCGGAAATACGCGTCGTTGATAATTGCATATAGCGACGTCGTGTGCTACACGTCGCTGTACGTCGCTGAGTAGCGACGTTCAGCGACGTAGTATAATTTACGTCGCTGGCTTACGACGTTTAGCGATGTATCATGTAGGAGTCGCTGTTTTATTTCATATAGGGTTCCTGGCTCGATCGAAATCCCAAAATTTTAACCCAAAAATTTATTCCCACTCTTCCCTCTCCCCCTGGCGAACCCTCCCCCTCCGGCGACCACTCCCTCCGGCGAGACCCTCCCCCTTCTCCCCCCGGAGACCCCGCTCGCCCGTTGACCCCTCCCTCCGGCGACCAGCCTCCCTCCTCCGACGAAGGAGCCTTCCTCGCCGCTTCCTCCTCCGACGAAGCCACCCTCCTCGCCGCCTCCATCCTCCGACGAAGCCACCCTCCTCAGGTAAACCCTAGCTGCTGGGGTGGTCTTTCTGTCGAGGGGAGAGAGAGGGGTGGGGTTGGGTACAGGGGGTGGGGGGGTCTTACTGTCGAGGGGTGGAGGAAGGGGTGGGGGTACCCGGGGGGTACAGGGGTAGGGGGAGGGGGGCATGGTTGGGGTGGGTACAGGGGGAGGGGGGCAGGGGAGGGAAGGCAGGGGAGGGTTGGGGTGGGAGCAGGGGTATGGAGAGGGGGACAGGGGAGGGGGGGAGGGGGGGGAGGGGAGAGGGGGAGGGGGGGCAAGGGAGGGTTGGGGTGGGTGCAGGGGTAGGGGGAGGGGGGCAGGGGTGAAGTGTATATTTTGGTTGGGATGGGTGCAGGTGTATGGGGAGGGGGGACAGGGGAGGAGGGAGGGAGGGAGGGGGGAGGGAAGGCAGGGGAGGGTTGGGGTGGGTACAGTCTGCCACTTTTCTTTATCGAGTACGATTTTGTTGCTTCTCTCGCTCTTCCTCTTGGTCTCCATTGAATGCTGGTCTACTGCCATTAATATTGGTCGATAGATTTCTCTGTCACATATTGCAAGTGGTACTAAGAAAAAAGAAAAAAGAAAGAAAGGAGAGAATAGATGTGACTCAAATGGACCGAAGTAGGTGTAGTTGTAGCAGTAAGAGCGGGACATGAACCGGGCTAATGACATTTTGAACTTTGGAAGACAATGCCATGTTAACTACTTCCTTTCCTTGCTTATGTTTGTGATTTATTATGATATATAATGGTGATGTTAATTCTTTCCAAATGTTAGGATCGTTACAAATCTTGTTGGCTCGAAAAGAAATTTTCTTCGTGCATGCCTACTTCACATTATAGGATTTTATTTTTTGTTCAAGGGATTCGCAAAATGTAGGGATATATACCATTTGAAATTCATTTGAAATCCATTTGAAATTCATTTTAAGAATCTGAAATGTTGACGATATATACCCAAGGTTCACAATATCGGTATCGGACTATTCCTATGAGTATTGGTATCGGCGATACCGGTAGTATCGGCGGTATCGTATCGGAGTATTGAACTTTGGTATCGGAAAACAAATAATTATTAATAAATTATTTACTTTTAAAAACATATATTTTATACATTTAGGCATAATTTTAAGTATTTCAGCGTTATTTCTTAGTAGTTTTGAAATTATATGAAATAGTAGTCACCCTTACCGATTGGTTTTGGCGAATTGACCGGAACAAAGACCCCCAATGTCGGTATCGGTCAATATTTGGTATCGGTCTGTATCGGATCGGAACATGCCAAACCGTATCGGTATCGGCCTGTTGGATAATATCATTGTTATTAGTAACTGTCCAATGTCGGTATAGTATCGGAACATGCCAATGTCGGTATCGGTCTGTATAGTATCGGTATCGGAACATGCCAATATCGGTATCGATCAATATTTGGTATCGGTATCGGTCTATATAGTATCGGAACATGCCAATGTCGGTATCGGTCAATATTTGGTATCGGTCTGTATCGGATCGGAACATGACAAACCGTATCGGTATCGGTCAATATCATTGTTATTAGTAACTGTCCGCTACTAATGTGTGTCCCATAATAAGACATTATATACGAATTTGTGCCTGTTGGATAATGTGTGTCCATCTTTGCAGAATTATTTTCAAATGGATATGAATTACTACTTGCGGAATCGTTCATGGATGTACAATCGTCGTCCTGATGATATGTATGGTGTACGGGATGAATACATAGCGGGAGTAGAGCAGTTCCTGCAGTTTGCTAAGGCGTTCCCTCAGTACATGGACGGCACCAAAATTAAGTGTCCGTGTGTAAAATATCATAACGTGAAATATTATCCAGAAGTGGAAGTTACATAGCATTTGTACTCGAGGGGTTTCACGCCTAATTACTATCAGTGGACCGCACACGGAGAACTTGTGTCTTTAGCATCAGAGCCGGAGCCTTACGTTGAGCCGTATATGCATGCGGGACCTAATTTTGTTTCAGATAATCATGCATACGACGACGGGTACGTGAACATGGTTTTCGACGCTGCGGGGCCTAGTTTCGTTTATGATGCACCTGAGGAGGCACCGAACGCCGATGCTGCACAGTTCATGGAGTTGCTGGAGAATACAAGGACTCCATTGTATCCTGTTTGTGAGGATCATTCACCGTTGGAGGTGGTTACAAGACTGTTGAGCATTAAGTCAGATTTTAACATGTCGCAAGAATGCTACAACCGAGTGTTGGAGTTGATTATAGAGATCTTGCCGGCGGGTGCTAAGTTGCCTAAAGAATTCTACCGGTCTAAGAGGATGGTGAGATCGCTCTGGATGGGATACGAGAAAATCGATTCCTGTCGCAATGGGTGCATGCTGTACTACAAAGACGACAAGGACGCAGATGTGTGCAGATTTTGTGGTGCTGATCGCTATAAGACAACTAGTACAGGAAGGTCTACCGGTGCAAGAAGACCGACCGATTCAATGCACTACATGCCTTTAACGCTGCGGTTGCAAAGATTATTTATGGTGAAAGAGACGGCCGAAAATATGAGTTGGCACGTGCGAGAACAGATTGAAGGAGTGCTGGATCACCCATCCGATGGAGAACCGTGGAAGCACTTTGATCGAGTGTATCCAGATTTTGCTTCAGATCCGTAAAATGTCAGGTTGGGACTATCTTCTGACGGTTTTACTCCTTTTGGTCTTTCGGGATCCCAGTATTCGTGCTGGCCTGTGATTGTTACTCCGTATAACCTACCGCCTTGGATGTGTATGAAGACTCAGTACATGTTTCTAACCGTTATAATTCCTGGTCCGAACAATCCCAAGAGGAACATTAACGTGTACTTACAGCCTTTGATAGATGAGTTGAATCAGTTATGGGAAGTAGACGCTAACACGTACGATGTTTCCAGGAAGCAGAATTTTCAGATGAAGGCAACCCTTATGTGGACCATCAACGACTTTCCGGCCTATGGAATGTTATCTGGATGGAGCACTCATGACCGTCTCTCATGTCCGTATTGCATATATAAGACTTAAGAACTCTGTAATTACCTTTTTGTATATGCACTTGATTGAGAATGAGCTTAATTGCTTCTTTCGTGGTATTTAGGTCGATCGTCCATACGCAAGACTTGAGAATGAGTCTATTAGAACGCTAGCCAAGGGACCAATTTATGCTGCAAAAATATGGCTAAGCTACTGTGTTAATGGGTTTAGGTTCAAGTCAACAACTTGCCCGATCAGAGACAACTTTGTGGATCTCGATTCCACCAAAAACAGCTGTTTGTGTATCAGATCTTCGAACTACAAAGATATTGATGCGGGCAACAATTTCTAAGGCGTGTTACGGGAGATTGTGGAGCTGACATATAGTTATGGAATAGAGCCTGCTAAGATTGTGTTATTCAGGTATGATTGGTTCGATCCGATTGAAGGTCAAGGTTGGAAAGTAGACAAGCACGGTCTTGTTGATATAAACTATCGGCGTCGATATCAAGCCTATGAACCATTTTTCCTATCAAGTCAGGCTCAGCTCGTGTACTTCACAAGTTGTCGGTATGACTAGACCATCTGGACGACGCGGAGGATTATATATTAGGCAGCCCCGTCAGCCTCGGGCTGGGGATGGAGAGGGCAGTTCCGTACCCTTATCCTCATCTCCGAGTACGCCAGTGTACCGTTCTGTTCCCGGTCCATTACCGGGACAGGGCAGTTCTAGCAGGTTGGCGACTCCTCCCTCGTCGTCCAGCCTTCCTGTTCCCGGTCCATTACCGGGACAGGGCAGTTCTAGCAGGTTGGCGACTCCTCCCTCGTCGTCTAGCCTTCCTGATCCCGCGTCCAACATCCCTGATCCCCCGTCCAGCATTCCTACTGTCGACGGCTCTATGGAGGGAGCCCACGCCGATCATATGGAGGACGGCGATCAGACTGATCCTGCCCAGGCAGGAGGTGAGAGCGACCCTCCATGCGCTCCCCCGGGCGAGACGCGTATGGAGATTTGGACGGACGGGCCTATGAAGTAAGTTAATTAATTATTATATATTTCTCAAATGATTATATGTACATATATATTCATGAAAAATTATTATTGTATAGATATCGGCCTTCTGTAGTACAGAGACAGCTGGGGACATTTGTGAGGCAGAACTATGGTGGGCCTTGGCTCAACTACTTAGATGCTCCCGCAGATAGGAAGGCCTTTTGGTTCGCCCACTTCAAGGTAAAAAATTTGTTTATTTTTAAATTTTAATAATCATTTGTGTATATATACAACTTTTGTATTTTACTTCTTGTAGAGGACCTATTTCTATCCACCACACCGGGCGGCGAGGATCGAGGGCCAATTTCCTGCCGTCATAGCCAAGCTCATCCGTGATGCGATCAACGACCAGAAGTGTCGTGATCTCGCCGGACGTCCGATCCAGGGTTGGATTACGCCAGAGCAGTGGACTGCGATGAAGGCTAGATTCAGCGAGCGCCAGTACCAGGAGCGGTCTGAGAAGGCCAAGGTGGCGTGGTCGAGAGCCGGTAAGTGGTGTGGCGGCTCCATTCCGATGACGGAGCATTTTTGTCGTTTGGAACGTTTCCTATGACGGACATTAATTTATATATAGTTCGATATAATGTTTAATACTAATAATAGATAATATATTTTAACAGGTAAAGAAGGGTGAGGACCCGAACATGGTGACCGTCTTCCTGGTCACTCATCGGAGGGCTGGGGACTTCATTGACGAGAGGGCGACGCAGGCATATGTAAGTTCTATTCAACTAATATTAACTGACTATAATTTAGAAAACAGGAAAATAGATATTAATATAGACTTTAGTAAACACTTACACGTTAGCAAACATGTTCTAGGCCGAGTTTGTTCGGCTACAGAAGGAGGCGACTGATGCTGCTGCTGCTGCTAGTGCGCAAGCAGAGGGAGGGGCTGGTACTTCCTCCAAGCCGCCTGCAGAGCCATCGCCGGACGAGCACTGGATGACCGCCGTTGGCGGTCTTCAGAAGGGTACGTACTACGGTACGGGATTCTACGGCACGTATTTGGCTTCGGAGTCATCCCGGGCCCCCTCTGTTAGTGCGCAGTCTCCGGCTACGCAGGCATCGTCACGAGCTGAGGATGTTCGTCGTCAGATCGAGGAGCTGCATCGCGAGTTGCAGCAGCAGATTTCTGATGCGGTCGAGCGACGATCCGACCCTCCGATCGTCACCGGACGATTTGATGCGGTCGAGCACAGTATACAGGAGCTGATGAGTCTGCATCAGGCTGCAGCTGCCAATTTACAGACACTCACCGAGTCTACGCAGCGCACGGAGCATAGACAGGTCGAGCTGGACGGATCTCAGAGGAGCCTTTCTCTCTCAGTCGCTCAGTATACTGAGAAGGTGGTGAGTGCCCTTGCTGCGCATGGTGAGCGACTGCGAAAGCTGGAGCAGGTACGTCCTCCGGGTCCATCGACGACGCCGACTCCAGATACTGCACTGCCTCCGGCGCTGACTCCAGACATTGTACTGCCTCCTACTGCCCCTACTGTACAGCTCACCCAGGAGCAGTATGACTACATTCTATCCCAGTTGCGCGGCAGGGGTCCGTAGTGATTTTATTGGTTTTTTTATGACTTGTATGTATTGGCCCTATGGGCAAATTGTTTATTCATACACTGTTGTTTATACACTTGGTGGGAGACTTTTTATCATCTTCTATTTTTATTTGACTCTATTGGATGTTTGTGAGGATGTGTGTCTTTGATATTTACTTTGCACTGCCTCCTATTTTTATTGTGATATTTACTGTGATATCTACGACGGGATGACAAATATACCTACGCTGGGTTATAAGCGATGATCTGATATACAAAGGAGATGCTGCCGAAATTTTAAAAAAATATATTGTGTATTTTTGTTATGATGTGTGCCTGTGTTTACAGTGAATGTGAAATACAGTGTTCGGAACCATTGATAGTTTTGATTACTGTTGTATGTTTTATCTTGGATAGAAATAGCAACAGTTCAGGGTGCACTTCTGAGAGCTTCATTTTCAAGTCCTTCACTTTCTCGGACGTCGTAAAGGTTCCCGAGAAGGTGAAGGACGTGAAGAGGAAGCTCTGAGAAGTGCACCCTGAACTGTTGCTCTTTCTATCAAAGATAAAACATACAACAGTAAGCGAAGCTGTCGATGGTTCGAACACTGCACTTCACACACACTGTAAACACAGACACACAGCATAACAAAAATATCAATTATATTTTTTTAAATTTTTTTTTTATATTAGCGACGGATAGCGACATTCTGCGACATACTGCGACGTCACACAGACGTCGCTATACGTCGCTAACTAGCGACGTTACGTCGCTCGACGTCGCTAATATACGTCGCTACGTTGCCCACGTGGCCACGTGGATGCCATGCCTCGTCATCATTTATAAACTTTTGAAGCGTCGCAACTTGTCGCTTTACGTCGCAATGTTGGCGACGTACTTATACGTCGCTATCTGTCGCTCATTTAGCGACGTCTAGCGACAATTAACTACGCGTCGCAAATAGCGACGTTTTGCGACTAAATTGCCATCTTCGACTTGCCTATAAGCGACGTAGGTTTTTCGTCGCTAATTACGTCGCAAATCATTGTTAGTGACGTATTTCCTGTATTTAGCGACGTCTCCTGACGTCGCTAATCTGGGTTATTTTAGTAGTGCATGTCATTTATCGCTTCGGGATTCCTCGACGAATAATTCATGACAGTGGTCCACAATTTGCCAGTCAGGCATTTTATCGGTTCTGTGATAAGAACCGAATTCAGAATCTGGCTTCTACGGCTTATAATCCAGTTGCTAATGGTTTAGCCGAAGCTTTCAATAAGATGATCATCAAACTTCTCAAAAAGTTTGTCTCTTCTAATAAACGTGATTGGAATGAGAAACTTGGAGAATGTTTATGGGCTTATCGAACAACAGTCCGAACTTCTACTGGATTTACACCATTTTTATTGGTTTATGGATGTGAGGCTGTTCTTCCGTTGGAAATCCAGATCCCATCTCTACGAATAGCTATTGCTAATGAGCTAACTACAGAGAATAATGATCGCTTATGACTCCAAGAACTTGAAGGATTGGATGAGAAGCGTCTTCAAGCACAACAGCATATTGAGCTATATCAAGCCCGTATATCTCGAACTTTCAATCGTAAAGTTAAAGAGAGGGTATTCAAGATTGGCTAACTGGTATTAGCTGTTCGAAGGCCGATGGTGATGACTCATAAAAGCAAAGGGAAATTCCAAGCGAAGTGGGAAGGCCCTTATGTAATTGAGTCAGTATTTTCCAATGGCGCCTATCGGTTATCAAAGCCCAATGGAGATCTACTCATGATGCCGATCAATGGCAAATTTCTTAAGAAATACTATGTATAAAAAAGAAGACAGAATGAAAATAAAATTTCTTTAATTATTATTTTTGTTCAAGACAGAACATTAAGGACGAGGACCACTGCCTTCGCCTTCCTTATTTGAATACATAGTCAACCAATGCCTCGAAGGCATCGTTGCCTGAGTTCATAAAAAACTTGCAGGCACCATCCTCAGCGCTTCTTCTTCAGGAGTTTTCCCTTGCTCTACTAAGAAAGCAAGGAGGTCTTGGGGTGGCTTGGCCGTAGAAGAGCTTCCACCTATTTCAGTTGGGCCTGATACAGTGGGTTCAATGGGGCACGTCTCAATGATGTCCTCAATTTTCCTGGAGACTTCATTCTTTTTGCCGTACATCCTCGAAAGACATTTCCAATAGAGGAGGGGAAATATGAATAAAATGTTACAAGCAGTTCTCACCTATTTATAGAAGAGGACTATAAATGAACCGGTCTTTGAAATTGAGAACAACCTTTCATTCCCGTAAAGACCTGTCCGTTCGTTCTATCAGGTTCATTCATTTAATTATGGAATTAAATCAATGTTTTCTTTTCTCGAAAGTTATGTTGATTCATTCATACGTTGATATGGACCTATATGCTCATGACATCTGTCTCGTTATTCCCCAGCTACCAAGGTTTGGTTAAGCTGATTTCTTGTCTCCTGAGAGAGGGATTTTATATCTTCTATTTTATCAATTGATTAGAAAGTGGGATTCGTTATTTATCATGTTTCCATGACCTCTGGATAAATACTAAATCTACTTACTTTTCCTATCTATCATTTCTATTTGACCTCTGTATATATATTAATCTAATTTTCTTTTGAGTTCATATATACTGTTATGTCCATATTACCTCTGATAGTATTATATACTCTAAAACAGAAAACAAGATTTCATTTATCTATCATGTCCATATTACATCCAGATAGATACAAATCATTGAGCATAGAAGAATTATCATTTCCATTCTCATATCATAAAAAGTCTATTACATTTCTTAGACTTTCTTACAAATCATAATGGAAATCTATTACATTCTTGGATTTTCATTCTATGCACACAACAATAGCCTAATGGAGATCTATCTCTTCTTTGGATCTTCTTCATCGGATTCATTGTTGGTGTCAATTCCTTGCTGTCTGAGCCTTTGTGGTGACCAGAGCAGTAGGAATCAAACTCTGGTCTTCTCTCTCAGACGAGAGGAGAATCCCAGAGTATGGCAGCCCGAAGACGTGTTGCTGCCAATACAACTGGTGGACTAGGGGCGGCCTTTCAGAGAATATGGGAATATGTCCAGCATTGGGATACGATTCCTAGTTCCGCCGTGAAAGGAACTCTACTACCCAATTTCTTGGGTTAGAGTTTACTCCACCATCCAACTCTCCGTGTATAAAGGCTCTTCCTACCAACAGAGGAAGACCCTTCTATCCCACGAAGAGTTCTGAGTTGATTGATTTGCGCATCAAAAGCGCATGAGCACCCTGATGTTGATGTCAGAAGAACGCTCCTCACGGCCTTCAAGTCGCCAATACCGGTTCTGGAAAAGCTCTTCAGCCAAACTTCTGCAGAAAACAACAGAAGTATCATCATATGCGTATTACAAGGCTTTTTTATGCCAGTGCTTCAAGTGTATCACTATTCAGCAAGGCTTTTACGCCAGTGCTTCAGGTGTATCACTATTCAGCAAGGCTTTTTTTATGCCAGTGCTTCAGCAAGGATTTTACGCTAGTGCTTCAGCAAGGTTTTTGGCATATCTCAGGTGTACCACCATTCAACAAGGCTTCTACGCCGTTGCTTCATGTGCACTTCATTAGCAAGGTTTTTTACACTCGTCAAGAATTTACGCTCATGAGCAGCTGTTTTCAACAAAAAAATTCGAAGGCAGAATATTGCTTACGATCGGACTTACCACTTAAGTCAAATGGTTTTGCTCTAATAGTGGTTGAATCTACATCTGATGACTGCGCGTACAAAGGAACGCCATTGGAAAGCATCGCCATTGTCACTTGTTGGAGAATGACATTGCAAAAAGTTATCTTCAGAGGAATGAGAATGAGAATATATGAAACATTCTCGGCTATTTATAAAGATTGAAGAAACTGTTGGTGTGAGTTTATTTCGGGAGAAGATCCTATTAAAAGGCTCTCGTAACCATAAGACAGTTGCCACGTGTTGGTTTGTTTCTTGGGAATTAACAACCATAGAAGCAGTCAAAAGAAGTGATTAAACAATTCTGTACATCAACAGATGAAATCAACATCAAAATTTTATTTATAAGGGGAGAGTGGCCCCTACAGATAAAAGAGTCGCAATACATAAAACATTATTTTTTGTCTCCTTCGTTGGGCTGACGAAGGGAGGCACCTAACTCGCGCATATTGCGAATTCCGGAGCGACGTATCAGATTAAGAAATGCCTCTGCATCTCCTGCTCCCTCATACGCAGTTGAAGGACCGCCATCGATGCGACTGAAGACTGCTGGAGTCAGTCCAAAGCACTCTAAAAGATTGTATGCTCGCTCAAAATCAAGCATGGAGCTCGAAGCCTCTTTGTTGGTAATCTCGTTCTTGGGCGCCATGTCACTATGAGGATGAATGACAAGAGTGAAGAATTTCTTCTTATTTACACAATTAAATCAACTCTTCATATTCTTCGTTGGAAACTGCTCATTATTAATGCACATTCGGGGAAGCGAAAAGGCATTCGAAAGTTTCGAGAAAGAAATTCATCGTGACGGTTAAGTGTTGACCGACACTATTGAAAATTACGCCGACTGTTGGATATCTCCACTTTTACGCTGACTGGTCAAAACTCAATTTTTACGCTTCTGTTCAAAGTGTTCCAAATTTTGGAGATATTTGAAAACTTTGAAGGGGGTCTTGTAGGAGCGTAAAAAGTGCTTCAAAGAAAGAGTCAAAGTGATAGATCATTCTACTCAAATTGATCTACTTTACGCCGCAGAGAGGCTAAATACTTTCCGCCCAAGACAAGGCTAATCACTTTACGCAGGCAGATCATTTTACGCTCGGGTCTACACCCATGGTTTTACGCCAAGGACAGATCAGCCACTTTTATGCTGGACAAAGCTGTCAAGTCTCGCATTTAATGCAAACTCTAACATGGAGATATTAATGATGGTATATATCACAGAATTCAAAGGGATTTTTTTTACACAGAGACCAATGTTGTCGTTTAGTATGTGGATTGAGCTACTTTATGCTCACGCTATGGCTTCTTTTACGCATGAAGACTATACGAGCTTTTACGCTCAACAGTTGACGTGTGCGTAAAGTCTATTTGAGCTACTTTTACGCTCAAGGTTATTTAACATTCACTTTACGCGGGAAGTCTATGTCGGGGCTATTTTATGCCTAGTCTAATGCTTTACGCTCAGAGTACATTGGAGCTATTTTTACGCCCTATTCTTTCTGACCAGCTTGGAACGTGGTTTGCCTACATGGCTTTCATGCCACACATCCCGAAGAACATGTGTACGTGCATCCTATTCTTAATGAAATGATGGGACACGTGTCAACGTATACAGAGGATGACTTTGGTCGTGGGTGGCAGTTGTTGGCGTAAAGACGGAACTTTCGCTGAGTTTTTACGCACAAGAGCCCAAGTCTATAAATGGACTTATTTTTCTCAAAGACAGACAGACAGAAATATGAGAGAATACAGAGATCAGAACTTAGAGATTTTGATTCTCCAGAGCATTCTTCTTCAACCTTTCTTTCAGAACAGAGTGAAGCAAAGCAGGAAAGCATTCGGCCTCGCCATCAGTGCCCAAGTGCGTCGATACCTTTCTGGTGACTTAGTTTTTCCGGTTGTTCAACTTCAAGCAGCGATCTTCATCATCATCATATGGTCCAAGGAACAAAGTGATCATTTACAGATCAGACTTCCATAGCAATACTTTTCCAAAATCAAACTTGTACTTCTTGTACTTTTTCTTGTTTTATTTTCAAAAGCCAATTTTCTCTGGCATTTTGTTAAGTGAAACATTGTCCATACCTTGATCGAAACGTCGTCTTTACAATGTCTTCCTTCCGAACCTTCAATTGGTGATAGCCCTATCGTAGGTCAATCTTGGAGAATACTTTTGCTCTACTTAGCTGATCAAATAGATCGTCTATACGGGGCAAGGGATACTTGTTCTTCACCGTTACTGCATTCAATGCTCTGTTGTCAATGCACATGCGCACTGTTCCGTCTTTTTTAGGCACAAAAAGAACGGGTGCTCTCCATGGTGACGCACTGGCATGAATAAATCCCTTCCCTAATAAGTCATCAATCTGTGTCTTCATCTCTACCAACTCCTTGGGTGCCAGGCGATATACTCGAGATGAAATAGGCTCGGCTCCGGGAATAAACTCAATAGAAAACTCAATATCTCGGTCAGGTGTCAGTCCTGGCAACTCCTCGGGGAATACATCCTCGAACTCGGTGATAATAGGGTGCTGAGGGGTGTCATGCATCATCATATGAGTCCCCGATGCGGGTGTATCCCAACTCTTTCCGTCTTCTTTGGTGAACTCAAACTCTGCTGTATTCGGTGGTCTAAAGATAATACTGCTCCTATGGCAGTCTATGAGAGCGAAATGCTGGCTCAAGCAGTCCATTCCAAGTACCACATCAAATGTCGATATAGGGAATACAAGAAGTCGTGCCATCATCTCTCTTCCATTTATCACTACAGGACAACATCTACAAACACTACTAACAGGTACAACTCCTCCTCCAGTGAGGATTTTAACATTTTTAGCTAAGGATGTCATGGGAATGTTGTGTCTAGTGGCAAAACTAGTGGCTATGAATGAATGTGTGGCTCAAGTATTAAATAATATAATAGCAGGAAAAGATGCAACTAAAACCATACCTGCTATAACTTCCGCCTCTGTCTCTATATCCTCAACAGCAAGTGAGAATACCTGTCCATAATTCTGTCTTGGGCCCTGAGCTCTGGCCTTGTTGTACTGTACGCCTTGGGGAGGCAATGGTGGACGAGGTGCTCCTCCTATGGGCCGTGGTGCTGGAAGAGCTGGGGCTGTGGGCCTTGGGTTCTGCCGAGCTTGTACTATCGCCTGTTGCTCCGGACAGTCCTTAAGCATGTGCTGATTGGATCCACATCTCAAGCATAATCCAAGGCGAGTCCTGCAGTCATTCTGGAGGTGTTTTTGTTTTCTGCAGTAATGGCAAACGGGCTTCTGATAAGGTTAGGGCCTCTGCTGGAACTGTCCTGTGGCCCTCCTAATAGGTCCACTCTGGGTGGCTCGGGCTGGTGTAACTGCTGGGGTATGGCGCCTCGATGTCTACTGCTGTTCCTTGCGAAGAATCTCCTGAGCACGAGCTTGTTCCAAGACAGCTGAATGGGAGACTCGAGACTGGGTAGTCGTATAAGACTTGAGCTCTGGTACAAGCCCCTGGTGAAATCTTCTCGCCTTCTCTAACTCTGTCGGAATCAATCCCGCACCAAATCGACTCAGGCGATTGAACTCCGAGTCATACTCATCAACTGTCATATTCCCTTGCTTCAGATGAAGGAACTGGTCATAGAGACCATCTTGAACATGAATAGGGAAGAATCTCTCATAAAATGCATCATAGAACTGCTTCCAGGTGATCCCAGTGCCTAATCGTCTCTCTTCCGCCTTCCACCAGTGGTGAGCATTGTCTTCTAACAGTAGGTCCATTGCTATCATCCAATCTCGTGCTGGCAACTGGGATGCCTTCTGTAGCTTTTCGGTACTAATAAGCCACTGTGACACCTCTAATGGCTTCTTCGTCCCTCTAAAGGCCTTGGGGTTCATATCTGTAAAATTCTTGACAGAGCCTTCATAGGGATACAGAGCCGGTACTGGGGCTGGTACTGGAGGTGGTGGTGGAGGTCTAGCCATGGCTACCATCATTGTCTGTCTCATCAGCTCAGTCTGCTGCCACTGAGCCTGCATCATGGCATACATAAACTGAGTAGTAGGGCTCCCATCAGTCGGTGGTGGAGGCATCTGAGGTCCCGACTGTGGGGGAAACCACTGGGGGAATGGTAGTGGTGGAGGCAGTGGTACATTCCCTTCTGGTGGCATGGTAGTAGTCTGCCCACCCTGGCTGCCTGAGGGGCTGCGATCCCTGGGTACTCCGTCTTCAGTGTCGTAGTAGGCTGCGACAGTCCTGACTGGTAGGGTGTCGCTGGAGTCATGGGAGGATTCTGTCCCGTCGAAGTAGTCTCCTCACCAGATGTGAGGGCCAAGGCAGAAGTGCGTCCGCTTCATAGATTCATACTGATGGCACGAAGAAGATAAGTTTATATTAGGAAAGATTAGATATGAAGTAAATCGAATAATCAAGGAAGTTTCGAAAAGATTGGAAGTCAAGGGATAGTAGTAGTTCTGGATGAGATATTTCTATTCCTATATACAGGTTTGTTGGGCACAGTCATGTAACCCAACAATATTATCGTTGACCTGCATGGGCCACCACAAAAACATGTAACGCCCCAGTCCCAAAATACGTAGGACAAAGTACGTGAACATACCAGCTGCACATATACAAAGAATACTCTAATGTATGGAATCTTCGAATATGCACATAAGCTGTAAATAAAATAATCACAGGCCAGAATAACATATCTAATCTAATCACAGCTCAACACAGAAGATAATAAAGTCAAATGAATAAAGCAGAGTATCAAAAGATAGCCGGGTGAACATACTCACTCTAAACAGCTATGATAAATAGTCTCACAAGATTGGAGTCCAACCTCCGCAAAATAGAAAGAAAAGAGATGTAAAATAATGTCTACAACTGTCTCAAATATAGAATAGACTAGAAATCTGTAATGACTGCCTCGTCATCGATGTAAGATAGCTCCAACGCCGCTCCGTACTCCTGTGGAAAATTATCTAAACCTGAAGAGATAACCAGGTCCTCAGGGGACATAGCAAGATATAAGAAAACACCATGCCGTATAAATTGTGATAATATAATAAGAGAAAAAGGTATGCATGTAATCGGGTTCCTGACCATTCTACTGTGAATATGCAGTTGAGATACAATCCTTCGACGCATGAGCCCTGGCTGTAAATGGGATCGGCATAGTTCCCATAAAGGGCACCAGGGGCCTACGTCCATAACGCTCTGGAAGCGCCAGAGGGCACCATGTGCAAGGGGCTACGTCCATAACGCTCTAGGAAACGTCAGAGGGCACCTGGAGCCTGCGTCTCCGGAGGAGCACACAGGTAATCATGGAAGTGCAAAGAAGCCCATACGTCAGGTATTGTACTCCCCACCCAATGCCTAGTATCATCATCTCCATGACTGATATGAACCTCGAGTAACTGCCAAGTCTTCTAACATGCAATACTATTGGCAGTTACTCCTATCCGTCGCACGCTCCATACGTATCGGTGGCCAGCTGACTACGCGTTAACGTGTCCTACATGTGACTCAGATCATGTGATACAACAAGTTTCAAGGCCGTATGAGATATACCAATACCTCATCATCAATGGGTGGTCGCTAGACTAAGTCAATGCAAAAGAAATAAATAAGGTGAGGTAAACGACCGATAGAGTCGCTTGCACCCAAGTGTGACTTGGACGCACAGTTTAAATATCATGAAACAAAATGCTGTAAATAACAACTGAAAATAAGAATATAATAATCACAGAGTAAGGTGGCAAGGTATCTTGCCTAATGGTGCAAAGTGGCAAGCCCAAGAAATCACAATATCAGCCAAGAAATGTCACAATCTCCAAACAACTCCGGACGCTGAAACAAACATCAAAAATGCACTCGACATAAAAGATATACCTAGAAAAAGCCTGTCCAAAAGTTAAATTCTGAAACAGGGGCAAAATCGTAATTTCGGGTCCAAACGATGTCCGTCGCTGGACCCGCTTTGCACCAAAATGCGTGCCAAGGTCTATGGTCTCTAAAGTCATCAAACTACATGTCTACAATTTCAGTTTGAGGAGAGGAACTCAACAGTATGTCCAGTTTTGGATTCCGATGAGCCGTGCACAAAATTGCCCGTTTGAGTGGGTCATGGGCCCGCCAAAAATGGGTTCCGATTCGACCTTCTCAGAATCGAACCAAACATGGCACACAGGACCAGAATTTTGATCCGAACCTGTTGCCGCAAGTTTCATCTCGATTCGACAATTGTACACGAAGTTATGGGCAAGTTTGCAAAACACCGATACGGGGTATCTCGACGGATACTCGTTGATTTCGTCGCGCACAGCACGACGAAACTGAGTTCCGTCAGTTCCCACACGTCGGTAACGTCCATACGCGCCTTTTGATGCGTATAGCGCACGACCATGTCGCCCGGTTTGTCGGGGCGTACGTCGTATCGGATAATTTCCATATGTTTTTATGATTTAGAAACCAGTTTTTCCGACAACTTCACTTGCAGATTTCTTCCTACATATTAACCGAAACTTCGATCCACAAGTTGTGTTCTACTCTTGGTTATATTGTTAACAACTGTTTTCAATTGGTGGGTTGAAATCCTCAGTATTTGATTCAAAAATCAGCTTCCAAGTCGGGGGTTTGGACTGCCCTAAAACTATTCTGTTCCGACAGTTTTTCGGGAATTTCAATTCAGTCTCCTGAGAAATCTGGTCGAGTACTCTCCAATCCAGTTGGAGGACTCCTAGATGGTTATATTGGTTATCCCTAGGAAGTTACGATACTATAATCGGCTAAGCACGGAAGGAAAAATACTGGGTTGAAGACAGTACCTTGTGGTGTGATCGATAACAGGACTTTCTCTGTTTTCTCGCGAACGCGACTCCGACGATGTCTCCGGTTGACGACGGTGGTT
>JANAVB010018998.1:8137611-8237611 GCA_029216955.1 Iris pallida
ATCAATCTTTAATGACCTGTATAAATTAATAAAGAGATTGTTTAGAATATTACTTAAGCATATATGTATAAGAAAAACATTGTCAAGAATTTCTACAATAGAAGCAATGAGACTGAAATTAACCTAAAGAGACTGAAATTAACATCATGTATAGAACCCCAACCTTCGAAGACAACCTGACATCCAATTTCCAGGTGATATTCAGTCCTAATTAGGACTGAAACAAATCAGTCTCAGTTATGGCTGATGCAGTATATCCTGAACAGGGCATAAAAGCAGTCCTTTACTACTACATCTTCCTGCAAATTAGAACTCATGTTTCACTGTCCAGATTACCATTCTCTAATAGCACCCTGGTTTCAGTAATGAAGTATGGTTGAATGAATAGATCTCCAACTGAACTCAATCAGTTAAAAACTGAAGTTAAAATAAGGACAAATACTCCCTACTAAAACCTCTACCTGAAATCTACCTATAGCTTAAAAGTATCAGACCACACTATTAGCTCTGGATTACCAAGACTGTCTCGACTTGAAACAAGTATCATAGAAGCCTCTTATAACATGTAACCACAGGTAACAGTTTAAGGAGGGAAGAGTATTGATTGATACGAGAATTTTCTAACAATTCAAGACAAAATCTAAAAAAAATCTGTAGATTACAAGCTTAACACAAGGAATAAACTCCCCTCATCTACTGTAAAGCAAAGTAAATATAACTATTATAACTTCCAAATGCAACCTTACTGGTACACTTAGAACATGAAGAACCCGGTATCCAGTCTACTACTTGCCAAGGAAAACTCAGGTCACTCACTATTCGACTCATGAACCAAACTAATCTTGCTGATTTCTAAATTAGCTTGTGAGTTGAAGACGTTTGAGTTTAGGCTTGAAGAAAGAAGAATTTAAGAATCACAAAAGTATGGGAATCTTATGGTTTTGATTGTTCGAGTACGAAGTGATGGGTTATTGGTTATACCTTGATATCAAAATGAGTTGGATTACTTTTAGCATTGTCCACTTTAGTAGGTTGGCGAGTCAACCGAAGGGCACCATGCCGACAATTTAGAACACTGTCAATAATATTGCTACATATAATATGAGTTATAGGAACCCCTTCGGCTATCTGGAACATGTAACACTAATCTTGCTGGATATGTGTTTTATTTTTTAAAGTATAGTTTTAGCCTAATTCCACATCATTAGTCTCTCTCTTTGTGTGGGATGAGGATTAGAGAGGATAGTTTCATTATTTTTGGGGTTTTTTCTTCAAGACCTTGGTTATGGGGTTTATCTACTACGTTATTTGAGCATCGAGGCATATTTCACAATTGACCTGTGATAAAAATATAACTGGTCAGGTATGCCTGCATACTTCTGAAACTAAATCTGATTTTGTACCTTATCTAAAAATTTGGGATTAGGTACCAATTTAAGATGGAAAATTAATTCAATTATGGGAATGGGGGAAATGAGAGTCCAATTCCAAATCTGTTTGTAGGTGAAAAAGCTGATGTTGGAACTTGCAAAGTGACAAAAATTCATGACTTGGATTTTTCAGAACCACTTCCTAAGTTAACCCACAACCTCCCAGTTTAAGTCTCATATCCTGTAACCAATGCTAATATATCAGTATATTAAATGAATACATCACATTTAGTGTTGTGCACCACTGTTCCCTAAATTACAATATTGCTTGCACCACATGTTTCTTAAGAAAAGGGTGTTTCTTGGAAATTCTTCAATCTACCAAGTGAATTCTATAAACTATCTTACCCTACTTGGACATACTAGCAAATTAGATATCATTACTTATGCATACTGGGAATCATCGATGTTAAAGCTGGCATTATAATCTTCCCTAGTTAAGGTTCTTCTACCTACACTTAAACAGTATCTATCTGATTTTTTTGTCAATAGATTTTTACATTAGTCAGATAGAAAACATGCATAATAAACTCCGTAATCAATGGTGCTTCTACCTATGCCTAACTGAACCATTTTGATTTTCTCTTACCTCTATATGTCACCAAAAGTTTATATCCCCATGCATAACAACAGACATTTCTTCCAGGCAACAAGGGCCGAGAATATGTTTTAAGACGTATTCTTCGAAGAGCTGTTCGGTATGGCAGGGAATTCTTAAATGCGAAGAAAGGTTTTTTTAGTGGGTAAGTTAATATGCTTTTCCTGATTGCTTATTAACATTTGGTAACCAGTAATTATTTGTCTCAATTGCTTTCCAGTAGATATATGCAGTCATGTTACGCTTATACAGTCTGGTTCAGGTAACTTGATATTATCAAGGTGGCTATGTCTAGAAACTTTGAAGTCTGGTTGGGTGAGAGCATGACACCTGTGTAACCATATCATGTTTGTCAAGAGGTTTAGTTTATTTGAGATCCGAGGTCTACAGATAAATATAGTGTCAGCAATGCTATTGAGTAGAGAAGAGTTCTAGATGTGTATGAATGACAAGCAAAAGGCAATATAAAAGATCAAAACTGCAAGTCAATTTTAAAACAACAATTGTATAGTGCTAAAGATGTAGCAAGAATATTAATGAATAAAAATATGTCTTTTAAAAAGTTATACATTACAGTAAATACCTGAAATGCAGATGCTGCTTGTGGAAATATATGCCAGAGTTTAAGATACTTCCCCTCAGCTCTGTTAGAACTAGCCTCTGATGCACCTGATGAGATGTTCATACTTCATCAACAACCTGATGATTCCCCTTCAAGTTGAAAGAATAGCCTTCTATTCGAAAGGCATTGTTCTGAATTAATTGCAGCGGTTTGTAATCAATCTGAAGCTGTTAAAATTTTTTGGTCCTGCAGGTTCATGTTCTGTCATGTTCAGGATATGCCACACTAGGAGACACCTAAGAACCTAGGAGGTGTTACACAGGTTGCGAGTTCCCTGTATCAACCAGGAAACCAGGACAACAAGGGATGTGTTGGCAGATTTAGGTAAGCCTAAAACCCAAATCCTGGAAGCACAATTGGTGTCCAGAATATAAAGGGCAAGTTGACAGTAGCAGGGACACACCAACATGTAGGAGTAGGTTGTCAGCCTGCTGGTTCATGGGCTGCTTGTTCTATATCTGAAGCTGTATATGGAGCGCTGGATCAGCCTGTAAATAGTCTGGAGGCTTCTCCCTTGTTGAATTTGAAGAAGGTATTAGAATGTGGTCCATCAAGAACATCTTTGAATAGGACAGCATCACTCTTTCTTTCAAATAAACTGAGAAGATTGAACTACGGTTTGTAATATGGTGCCTTGGAAGTGAAGCACCATCTTGACAGGGTCTTGTTCTCTAATGTCGTTACTACTGTAATGATATTTTATGCTGATGATGATGTTAAAGGAAGACACCTGTGTCCATGGGTTTCTCATTTTCATTTGAACCAGGAGCTGTTGAGAAGGAAAAGATTAACTCTACAATCTATCATAGCTAAGCTTGGTGTAAACTATAACTCCTTTAGAGAAACGTCGGATCCAGGACTTCCAAAGCTACATATTATTGTTAGAAAAGGGTATGTATCTCAGATTTTAGACATACCTTGCTACACTTTTATCTTTGACTGTGCGATTCTTTTCAATGCTTACAAACACTATATTGGACTTTTCCTTATCTATTCTCCTTCCTGGCTAAGTTGATATCCTATCTCTTTTTCAGCTTGCCACATGCAATTTATTGCCATATACTTGTGTCCTGTTTTCAAACAGTAGCTATATTTTCTGATTTAGAATATCCACAAGATCTTTATGTTCTTACTTCATAGATATTCCTTGGGCATGGGGTATGGCTAAAATGTTCTCTTGTAGATCGTAGAGGAGACGTTTGATTCATAGGAGGATGCTGTGCTTGTGATAAATATTGAAAACAAATGTTGAACTTCAAGAGTTTGTAGTCTGACATATGTATGACTGAGAAAATGTGAGCTAGCATCTCATTGTTCTGGTAAGGGTTGCTAGCGTTGTTGAATGGGAGATGAATTGGGGACATAAATTGATAAGTAACTATTAGAAGGTATGGCATACGACTCCATCCTAGATAACTTGTGAGAGGATTTATTGTTTGTTGTTGTTTATAGGTCTGCTATTTTTTTTTCTTTTGTTGAGAATAAAATGGTGGGAATAACAAGCGACACAAGATAGCAACTTGTATATAAGAGAGAGAGGCATGATCTGCCAGCAATTAGTGAGCTTGCTGCAGCTAGAATTCATTAATACAAGTTTAAGACAATTGTCCTGTTGTCACCAATGTGCGTTGATATACATGTGCATCAGTAATAGGGAAGGTCATTCAAGTTGCTTCAGGAGAGGGCTATCTGACCTCATTTTTCCCTTCTCTTCCTTTACTTGCGCGTACCTATATGGGTACCAGTGGTATGAGAATGCACTCATGAAGGGTACAGTAAATCAAGGCTTGTGCACATATGTGGGTGTGTTATAGAGTATCTGTGAGTGGGTAGTGCCAGGGCAATTAGGAATCTGTTGTATAACTACTTATAAGGATAAAGAGGGTATGGTAATTAGAAGGCTAACAGTATAATACGGTTAAACAAAAAGTCTTAGATACCTAGAAGAATGAATGAATGATAAACACAGACAAGAATAGAAAAGAAGATGAGTACAAATCAATGTCCAGGCCATATGTTCAGTTTCCTTCGAATCCTAATTGTGCTGTCATTTGGATACATTATTTTGTTCCCTTAGATAATGCTTAGTTGAATACCTATTATGGTCAGTTCGAATGGGTCCCTGCTATTTGGTTGTGCTGCCCTTTGGGGCATTGGGTCCAATTAATATCTAAGCATGTAGTTCAGTCTCGATTTGGGGTAATTCCAGATATCCCCCACCTCTCTGATATTGAATTTCAATCCACATTACTCATATTTAATGTTCAACCATTATCATTGTCCAGTCTTGAGCTTACCTTCACAAAGTCTAGTCCCTCCTTAGTTTTGGATGTTCAGTCATTCATTCATTTCATCTGTCCACCCATTGAACTGCCCTGCATATCCTTGTCTGTTTAGTCCATGCCTCAAATTTGGAAATCCTAAACCAATGTCCAGGCATGTCCTTATCCATTCATTAGTTCAATCAATGGGTCATGCCTATATGTCCAATGATTTGGTCAGCCCATTACTAATGTGTTTCAGTCCTTAGAGGCATATAGCCTTAGTCTATGGATGAGGGTTTAGTAATTCATATCCAGTCGTGTGTTTTGATGTTAAGACCATATCCTTAAGTTAACTCAAATCCTTGCCTTCAGTCCTGTCCCGTATCCATTAGTATTATTGGTATGTAATTGTATTAACTACCTACATATCAGTCCATAATGATTCCTACTGTCTAAATGATTGGTTCCTGTTAATGTTAAGCCTACCCTGGGTCCTTGGTAATGTATCAGATCCTCTGAGACTACTTTCAGTCCACCTGCAACAGCAGGACAGGGAGTGGGCAGAGTAATATAGAGTATTTGGGAACCATTTTGAGTGTGGTATCCCATTGAGAGTGTATGATGTTGGTTTGGAAAGGAAAGCATGTAATTGATAGGAACTTATAAGAATAGTCCTTTGTAGAAGGGATATTGGTATGTATAGGGATTTATAGGCTTGGGTGATTTGGACTGAGTAAGGGGTATACAGGGCATGTCCTGCCTTGGGAGACCAGCAGTGTATATCCTATGGCAGGATGTTATACTAGAGTATCAGAGTATACATGGAGTTAGGGAAGTAACTGTCATTAGTGAGAGCCTAAGGTGAGCTCATGTGTGTAGTGTGTTGCCTTGATTGTGTGTGAGTGATTCAGACCACAATTGCATTCTGAATGCTTGCTAAAATGTGTGTGAAATGTGCTTATTTGCCATAACATTTACATCTAGCAAGTTTAGCACAAGTTAAATATACTTGTCTATTCTTTTTTTATTTGTATAAGATATCATATGAATAAACCAAAACCCATCTGTTTGAGAAGACAAAAGAATGTTAGAGAAGAAAAAAATCCATATAAATAAGAAGTCAATTTTCAGTTTAACCCAAAAATCGGAGAGTACTAGGATTGGTCGAAGGTTGTTCTCTAAATGACAAACTAAATGTCCAATTTCAAAACCAAAATCTATGCATCAGTCGAATTGATATCAAAAATTCAAAATTTTCACCCTTATGAGCATATACTCAGTCTACTTAAAAAATCCATATAAATAAGAAGTCAATTTTCAGTTTAATAACCTTTTTTGTTTTTACTCATATAATTTTTACGACATATAAAAGCCATGAATACAATGCTTTATACATAGGTAGAAGCTAACTCACAGTTTCGCATTGCAAAGCGCTCTTCAAAAGAGACAAATGCCTAATAGACATTCAAATCAAAACCACAGATATGTTTACAAGATTTTCAATGCATCACACGAGTGAATGTACAACAGCATATGAAGACCCTGTCATTTGTAGATAAATGCCATAAGCTTAGTACTTATCAGCCAGTGTTCAAACTCAAACCACTAGACATTTAAAGTACATTAGCCTTTGCATGCAGTTATGGAAAAAACAATCGCAAAAATCACACTTCTTGTGTCTAACAATTGGTTTGAAAACAAATATGTTACCATTTGCAGCCTCTACCTCAAAATCCGACTTGGTGTTCTACCCTCCAGTCTTGCCTACTTAGCGTAACTTGGTCGTTGTGTCATTATTATGCTTCTGCTCTTGTTCTTATAACAATATCAACCCACCCTCCACTATCAGTGTGCCTGCACCTTGTGCCCCTGTTGTTTGGCCCTAGGATGTGCACCTAAAAAAATAACAAATCAGGAAATGCATGCCCTAAAAAATGATCAGCTAAACGAAGAAAGTAAATTTCGATTCAAAATTCCAAGCTTCGCCTAAATTGTTTCAAAAAACAACCTTGGGAACTTGAAGATCAGATGTGACGTTGAAGGTCAGATGAACTATGCTATAAAGGTTCCAAACCCTAAATTTGATTCTAATTTCTCTCACAAAAACACGATTTTGCATGGAAAACCGCCAAAATTAACGTTAGTTTGTCTCACAATCAAATAACAAGAACATACCAAATCAAACAAATCCTATTAATCTCAAAAATAATTTAATGAAGAATTAATTACTTACGATACGATCAATATGAACGTCAGATTCCGCTAGGCAGTCGACCGGGACGGGACCCGAGAACCGCTTCCGCGTCAAGGAGACGACCCGGAGGTGCCGTAGCCCGCACAGGGCGTGGAGGCCGCCGGAGAGGGCATTGCTGCCCAATATGAGGTTGGAGAGGTCGGGGGGGGGGGTTGGGGGAGCAGACCTGTAAGCCGGATCCCGTGGGAAGGGAGAATTTTTTTAAGAAGAAGGTTGAGAAGGATATGAGATTTTTAGAGAGGCTTTGAGAAAAGGGCGCGGTTTTTTACTAAAATTCGGGAGCCAAATTTTTTAGTTAATTTGGGAGCCAAAATTTTTATCAAAATTTTGATGTTAATTAACAGTTTTAATCCGATTTTGATGTTAAACAACAGTTTTTGTTACAAAAAATAAATATCTTTTTTGTGACTAAAACTTTTGTGTGACAAACAATTATTTGGTAACTAAAAGAAACTTTTAAGTGACAAGAATAAAATTTTAATCTTGTGGCTAATACTTTTATGTGACAATAATGTTTTCTTGTAACTATAAAAATCCTTTAAGTGACAAGTATTTTCACTTATCACACATAAGTTGTATTTGACATAAGTCTAAAATTTAAATTTTATTTCAGTGACAACATTGAGTGACGACCAATAAAAACATGGTCACTAAATGATTTAATTGTGTGACGAAAAAAACAGTTGTTACAGAATCAAATTATGAGTGACAACAAAAATTATTTATCACAAAAATATCCCTTTTAGTGATAAGTTTGACACTTGTCACAAATTACTTGTCACAAATTACTTGTCACAAAAACCTATATTTCTTGTAGTGGTTACTTCTACAAGCCAACAGTCGATCCTAGGTCAAGCAGTCCTAGGTATCTCAATCACAGGCAATTATACAAAATACGAGAAGTATGATCATCAAATATATAATAGTAAAGTGTCCCAAACCATATATACATGGATGATCATGTAACTAGTAATACAAAATAGAGAACTAGCAAGAGTAATAGTCATACATGATAAGCTCTAGCTATAGTCTAGAATATGCACATCATGTTTTGGCCCGTAGGCTAAATGTCAAGAACCAAAACACGAGCTAAACACATGCTCGGAGGCTAAAGGCCACAAAATAATAATGTACATATCAAGTGGGAGAATGAAACAAGAAACCCACTCAGGTCCTCTGGTGCTCCGGGTAGTCACCGTCGAGTAGATGGTACGAAAGATCCTTTGGGCTCCTCTATCAGATCTGGCCAAACAAAATCAGTGGGGTCAGACCCCAAATAGCAAGTACCACAAAGGAAGCCAAATTTATGAACTAAAATTAGCAATAACTAACATATCAACGGTTAGAAATACAAATAAGTATATGTGGATCGAGACTCGTGCACTACCAATGCACTTATCCCAAGAATAGAAAAGACAATAAGTAAAGCATCATGTGACGTAAAGTAATTAACATGTGACATAATATACAGTGTAGTCATGTTAGGTAAACGAAAGCTTGAGAATATGTAAAATCAATTGATCATGTAAGCATGTGAGCTAGCCGGGTCATGAGAGCATGTTGACTTAGCATAGGGATCACGTAAAGCTTGTGAGATAGCTGAACATGTGACCATGTGAGAACTATATAAAACGACAATGATAGGATGACTTAGGAACTATTCCAGAAGTCATGTTACAACCCGTAAACCAAACAAGGACCGGGGTTGTAACCCTTCTCCTGAACAGAACTTAGCCTCCGATCATTCATCGACAGAAGTAAAGCATAAACAATAATGTACTAAAATAAACATACGGACACTGCCGAGACAAAACTAGACTAGACTGACTCCATCCATCAATCATGGCCAAGCAATGAGTATGACTTGATACGTTAACTAACTAGGGTTATCACAAGCTAGTTACTAACAAGATGTAATGAGATATTCCTACAGTCGCAAGCCCAATAGACTATCCAGGTTATCCAGTTACAAGTTGAAAGAGTTGTATTAGAGGACTTGGGGGTGCAATACATGACAGCGTGCTGGAAATGCATCCTACTCGTCGGCTGGCTACAAGTGTAATTTAAGCGCCCAAATAACGGGATCGCCTGTGATTGTGAAATCTCTCTATATGAACTACTTGATCAATTTAGTCATTAACCTAGTCAGATTCAGAATGAATCCCTGACCGTGGTAATCAGGAATCTATGTCCTAGACATGATGCAAGACGAGACATGTAGCTTCTTCATGCATACACAATGAATTCAACCATGGTGTCCAAAACAGTTACATTAGCAAAGGGAAATAGCCGTCGCAACAGCATCTTGATTAAGCATGTCATGTTAGGTTTACTTGTCATGTAAAGAGTACTTGTCAGGAGTGCACCTCTACGACCCACTATCGTGTAAGCAAGGAAAGACATGTAAGCAAGGAAATACATGTTCAAGAGTGCACCACGATAGGTCACTATCATGTAAGCAAAGAAAGACTTGTAACATGAGAGCACCACAATGGGTCACTATCTAGAATAAGCAGAGAAGAGATGTGTAGCATGAGTGCACCATGACGGGCCACTATCTAGACTAAGTAAAGAAGACACATATAGCATGAGTGCTCCACGATGGGCCACTATCTAGATATAAACAAAAATGACAATTAAGATCGCATGTAGAAAGAATTAGATAAAAGACGTATCATGGCATGGGAGAAGGAATAAATAAAAAGTACTACATGACATAAAACAATAATTGAATCTGTGCTAGTGTTAAGAATATAAAGGGGTACAATTATTCTCTAACTGTACAAAATCATCTAATCAGGATAAGAATTTATTACAGTCGAAGGAAACCTAAAAAACGTCAAGTACAGAAAACATGCCAAAAGATCAAAACTATGATTGAAATTATCAATCGCATATGAACTCCAATTAAAGTGAAATAAGAAGATTCTTGAAGCCAAGACAAAGATCTACAACTTTCATGTTTTGAGTTTTTCAAGATTCTATCTACAAAACAGCTTAAACAAGCAAAAACAACCATTCAAGGAAATCTGTGCACGGGCGCACTGCGTGCGTGGACAAAAATGCCCACGACGCAAGGTGCACGCATGCACGGTGCGTGGACGGCACACTACGCAAAATGCACTACGCATGTGGGCAAAACTGCCCATGGCGCAAGGTGTGCGCAAGCACGGCGTGCTGATGTACGACAGAAAAATATACGGGCGCATGACGCGCAAGTTGCACAGCGCGCACAGGCAAAAATGCCCACGGCGCAAGGCGTGCAGGCAAAAATGCCCACGGTGCAAGGCGCCCATAAGCACGGTGTGCGGGTGCATGGCAGAAAATTGTGCGGGCACGCGGCGAGTAAATTGCTCAGTGCGCACAGGAAAAAGTGCCCACGGCGCACGTTGAGCGCAAGCACGGCGCGCGGACACGCGGTAGAAAAATGCGCGGGCGTGCAGCACGCAAGTTGGGCCGCACGGGCAGGCATAAGTACCCATGGCGCACGTTGCGTGCAAGCACGACGTGCGGCGCACGGCAGCAAAATCACTGCGCACGATACTGTTCATCATCCCGACAACACCAAATGGTGTGGGGAACCCATGAACACGAAAATGGCATAACTTCCTCATATGAAGTCGAAATCCAGCGGTTCAAAAGCCAAAATTGGGTAGAATAAAATTCCCAACAACATGGAACCATTAGATTTCGAAAATATAAAACTTTAAGAGATCAAAACCAAGAAGAACAAGAAAATCTTAAAACTTAGATCTACAAAAATATAACCATCAAAACCAAAAACTCCAAGTTCTAAAGAGGCTTAGAATCATGAAAGAAAGAGAATAGAACAAACAAAAATAACATTGTTCAAGATTTGGCAGGATGTACTTGCCTAGGTTTTGGAGGAGGAGCAAATGGAGAAGGAGTAAATGAAATGAATGGAGAAGAGAGAAAGAGAGAGAAGTTGGTTTTATACAAAACCCTTCTCATCTCAACCCAACCTAACCCAACTCATGCCATGTTGAACCAAACCAAAATAAACCAAGTACAAGATTAAACCAAGACAAGGCTAAGAAAGATAAGTCTAAATATGGGTCACCTGACAAATGCCAAAAATCCGTATACGTAC
This sequence comes from Iris pallida, assembly GCA_029216955.1. Taxonomy (NCBI): domain Eukaryota; kingdom Viridiplantae; phylum Streptophyta; class Magnoliopsida; order Asparagales; family Iridaceae; genus Iris; species Iris pallida. The sequence continues at coordinate 8,148,891 of JANAVB010018998.1, forward strand.
ACCGAAAATATGTATAACAAAAAATGGGAGTGACAGGTATGCCGTCGGTATACACTGGTATACTGGCGGTATGCTGGTCAAGAAAAAATCTATAAGTTGGAAAAAATTTAAAGCGTTCCAAAAATCAAGAAAAAACAAAATACAGTACAAAAATATATATATCCGTAAATAAATACCAACAAAGTGAGACGAGTCTCATAACTCTCCCATCCTTAGAAAAATTTCATCCTCAGAATTTCCTAAAGCTCGTCGAACGTGATAACCAAAACAAAAGCTCAAGAAAATACAACTATCTCAATCAAACAAGGCATGGCATATCAGTAAATGAAGGCAACAATAATATAAATAAATGCGTAAGCAATAAATGAAGGCAATAGTAATATAAATAAATGCGTAAGCAATAACACAACCACAATCAAAAAGGGCTGGATGCATACGAATAAATATGTCTCCTGAGCCAGTTGAGTAGGGACCAACATCCTCCCTGGCCTACGTTGACTCCAAAAATAGATAAAGGTCAAGTCTTAAAGTAAATTGGTACCAATGACTTAGTCCAAGACATGACCCTACCAATGACGTACCTTTGTAATCTAGACATGTGATAGATATCATGTATCTCAAGATACGAAGACAGAAGAGTGGGATGAGAAACTCGCATTCACTCATCGAATAAGTCAAGCTGACCATTGTACTCCATATATAGATAGAATACCAAGTCGTCGACAAGAACCCAAGATATACTGCCACTATCTGGCCTGCTGTTGAAAGATAGATCAAAAGGTCATAACTAAAAGAAGACCATAAAGATGGTACCTGAGACTCCCAAGGTAATATCATCATGCTAATACTACAGCTGCTCCTGGTACTGTACTTTAAATTGTGCTCTGAGCTGCCTGACCCTCTGAGCTCGTGATGGCGGTAGATATTGTGCCAATGGTTGAACATCCAGTATTGGCCCCAACTGTTCGTCCACTATTGGAGGTGATGACTGAGGTGACTGAAAGGACTGCAGTGGTACATCTGGTGTAGCTGGTCGTCTTTAACATGTCGGATCGGGGCAAGTACTAACTGAATGATCCTCTGCTCCACAGGGGAAGCATCATTTATTGGCCATCCAACAAAATGATCTGTGATGCCCCAACTTCCCATAATTGGTGCATCCTACTTATTCTTCCTGATACTGCAACTGGTTCCTCTGCCTCTGAGCTTGGGTTTGTTCATACTACTAAGGTCCCTGCTACTGGAATATATTGGACTACATCGGTAAAGGCCAGTGAGCCAGCTGCTGCTGAACCGGTGCTGGTGCTGCTGGTTAGAAGGCTGAAAGGATAACGATTCAGCCGGACTCCTCTAGGGACAAAATTCGATCATGTGGTCTGGTGATCGGCATGCTAAACATAGAATGTTAGCCCTCTGACAAGTAAGATGAGTGTGTCCTCCCCTTCCACAGAAGGAACATACGACTGGTAACTCTTGATACTGGTATGGATGTTGGTATCCTGGTACTAGTGAGGGATATCGAGGTGAGAAACCTGATATGGATGTATGGTGCCTCAAACGACCCTCAGTTCTGGATGTGGTCCTCCTGGCTATATGCTTGTGCTCTCGTACTGCCTCTACGGTAGGTCAGGCTCGATATGCTGACTAACTAAATGACTGGTCTACCTGGCTCCACCTTCTGGCTGCAAGTCCTCGGCTTAAAATTCCTCTGGTATTCCTTGCCCACTACGATCTATCAACATCTAGATACTCTGCTAGAGAACGAGATCTCGTCGTTATTGTGACTCCATCATTTCCTTGATAATCCCTATGAGTGCAAGTACATCGGGCTGATCTAGAACTACCTCCACTCGGACTGCTGACTGTACGGGCACAACTGGATGATCGGGATGAACTGACATCTCTACCCTCGAGTCAACTCTCGACTCTATATCTAAATGATGAGACTGATCCTCCACAACTGGCCTAACAGAAGATTGCTGACCTGCCATCGACAAAACCCAAATAAGGTAATCGGAAGGATTAGGAATAGTGTCCCTGAAAGTTAAAGACACAAGGATCAAATCGAGGGAACAGAAGAGATCAACGATCAAGGCAGATATCATATCAAAGGATCAGAGATAGAGAATAATACGATGGATATCAATAAAGGATAATTGTGATTGAGATAACTAAACATCAGTAACCCCCACATATCTGATAAATTAGACCCGCTTGGGCTACCACTAAAACTTGTGTCACGCCGCAGAACCAGAATACTAGCAAGTGGAGATGGACAAGGCCAGCTACGTAATACTAAAGTATGCTAGTACTCTGAAATCACGTATAAGCTGTCAAGACATGGGGGTTACTTCTACAATCCAACAGTCGATCCTAGGTCAAGCAATCCTAGGTATCTCAATCACAGACAATTATACAAAGTACAAGAAGTATGATCATCAGACATACAATACTAAAGCATCCCAAACCATATATACATGAATGATCATGAAGCTAGTAATACAAAATAGAGAACTAGCAAGAGTAATAGTCATACATGATATCTTTAGCTATAGTCTAGAATAAGTATATCATGTTTTGGCCCGTAGGCTAAATGTCAAGAACCAAAATTTGAGCTAAACACGTGCTGGGAGGCTAAACGCCACAAAAGAATAATATACATATCAAGTGGGATAATGAAACAAGAAACCCACTCAGGTACTCTGGTGCTCCATGTAGTCACCGTCGAGTAGATGGTACAAAAGATCCTTCGGGCTCCTTTATCAGATCTGGCCAAACAAAACCAGTGGGGTCAGACCCCAAATAGCAAGTACCACAAAAGAAGACAAACTTATGAACTAAAATCAGTAATAACTAACATATCAACAGTTAGAGATACAAATAAGTAGATGTGGATCGAGACTCGTGCACTACCAATGCACTTATCCCGAGAATAGAAAAGATAATAAGTAAAGCATCATGTGACGTAAAGTAATTAACATGTGACATAATGTACAGTATAGTCATGTTAAGTAAACGAAAGCTTGAGAATATGTAAAATCAATTGATCATGTAAGCATGTGAGCCAGCCGGGTTATGAGAGCATGTTGATTTAGCATAGGGATCATGTAAAGCTTGTGAGATAGCTGAACATGTGAGCATGTGACAACTATATAGAACGACAATGATTGGATGACTTAGGAACTATTCCGAAAGTCAAGTTACAACCCGTAAACCAAACAAGGACCGGGGTTGTAACCCTTCTCCTGAAAAGAACTTAGCCTTTGATCATTCATCGACAAAAGTAAAGCATAAATAATAATGTACTGAAATAAACATACAGACACTGCCTAGACAAAACTAGACTGGACTGACTCCATCCATCAATCACGTCCAAGCAATGAGTACGGCTTGATACGTTAACTAACTAGTGTTATCACAAGCTTGTTACTAACAAGATGCAATGAGATATTCCCACAGTCGCAAGCCCTGCAGACTATCAAGGTTATCCAGTTGCAAGTTGAGAGAGTAGTATTAGGTGACTTGGGGGTGCAACACATGACAACGTGCTGGAAATACGCCCTACTCGTCGACAGGCTACAAGTCCAGTTAAATTGCCCAAATAACGGGATCGTCTGTGACTGGAAAATCTCTCTATATGAACTACTTGATCAATCTAGTCATTAACCTAGTCAGAGTCAGAATGAATCCCTGAACATGGTAATCAGGAATCCATGTCCTAGATATGATGCTGTAGAAGCATAGAATTTCAGGCACATCTGTAGGCCAGAATTTTTATGCACTCAACCCAATCATGCAACCAACTCAAATGTGCCAGGAAGCTCAAACAGATACTTGGCACAGCAAAGAACAATACAAAAATATAGACATCAAAAGAAAACTTTTATTTCATATAAAAGTTTATTGCATGTCTAAAGAAAGGCTTTACAGAGGAGAACTTCTACAAAAAGAAAGATCCTAAAGCTATAGCCAGGCGCATCATCCGTCAGGCACATCACTCTGATGTCTCATCCAGGCGTATCGCCTCATCATTATGGCACAAGCGCATCAGCACTAATCAGTCCTTATATAGCAGGAGAAGGAGCTCTCCTAGCTCGACAAAGATCGCGACAAGATGCCCCGATCTTCGGAAGCAATAGGCACACTCGGCAGCCTGTGGTACTGCCAGTATAACGAAAAATGGAGCGCGGCTGCCCCAATCTTTGGATGCAACAGGCACCATCGGCCTGTGTCGGGACTCGACGATCCCGATATTTGGATGCAACATACACTATCACGGAAGCTCAGAACGACGGAAAGACTGGGGCAGCGCATCTTCACCCTCGGAAAGAGCTCAAGTTTGGCAGTTTACCAAGGCGGAGCTCCGACCAAGTTCATCTTTATATTGAAATGAATAATAAAAGCAAAGCTTTCCCTCATGCGGCTATTTATAAGCACGAGCAGCCTACATCCGAGTGTCAAATGGCCATCGTTCCAAATTCCATACAATGAATTTGCATTTATAGCAAATGTATCCGTCTCCTCGTATTCGGCTAAGTCAAAGCAGCCATTTATGCCTCGAAGAACTCAACAGGCGGGCCAAAGAGGATGCGACACATTGGCAGATGCGTCGTCGATATCATCCGCTCCCCATGGATGTGTCCAGGGGGCCATAGCCATGCGCCCAGATTGGCACTAACCAATAAAACCCTCTCCAAAAAACATTTAATGCTAAAGAACAAAGGCGTCAACGCATTCCAAAAGCCGTCCAATCAGCTGTGTAGAAAACGGAGTACCGTTGATGTCAGCACCATCAATACACCTTGGGTCGGCAACAAGCCACGTGACCGACCGATCATTCGTATGCTCCTCGTGACCATGCGCCCAGAAGACAATATGCGCTCCAGTAGACATACTCCCCCTCAGCTCACTGCTGATCTCAAGCAACAATAGACTAAGCTCTATATACGCCTCAAAAGCCATGCGCCTGGACATGTTCATGACTCCTAAAAGTCATAAGACCAAGTCGCCTCCCCTACGCCTGATCCTAGGCACACCCTGATGCGAAGCTCTGTATGCGCCTTAAAAGCCATGTGGCCAAACTTCTCAATGATGCCTAAAACACATAGGACTAAGTCGCCTCCATGCGCCCGATCCTAGGCGCATCCCGACAGATTACTCTACTCCAAAACAAAGATCTTTGAGCCATAGGCATACGCCATACGTCCTTTGACTCGGTTCTATTCAAAGATTGGGTGCTAACCAACCTAGATCTCAGCAACAACCAAATCTCAGCAACTGCCACATATCAGCTCCTCCGTAGTCTGACGAAGCAGTTTGAGCAAATTCTACTACAACTCGGGGCGCATCGTCCATGCACCCCCGCCAGCATCAACCACGTGGCGTTTCCACGTCCAGTCACATCCGACATATGTGCGCATGAGCAGCCAGCCTGCTATCTATAAATAGAAGGATCCCTCCTTCTTGACACACACACAGAGACAGACAGACAGAGAGAGAGATATACAGACAGACTGTTATATCCACATACAAAGGCCAGAAGAGACACTTAACGTCCGTTTCTTCTCACAATACTCCGACATCCAGAGCAACCCAGACCTTCAGAGAGTTCAAGATCGTCGTCAGATCGTCAACGGAGTCAACGTATTACCACTCGCTCAACCGATATAGTTCCCAGATAAAAACAAAAGTGTATTCCTAGGACTACGTCTAAGTCCTATATTATATACCATTATGTTTGTAATTGAAATACCAAAGTTTTAATCAACAAAACATTGTCGTATTTTCGATAGCAAACAAGCTGGCGACTCTACTGGGGACTTCTTTCTCCTTCAACGAGAACGTTATGTCGTAATCTGATGACATCAAACTTGGCTCCTCCTACAAAACACTTGTGGTGCGCCTCAATCAACAGGCGTATGAGGAGTTCATCTCTGAAGGCAGCACAAGTCCTTCGAAGCGGATGCCAAAGCCGAAGAAGACTCGCCAAGTCTGGGTGCACAAGGTCGATGCACCTGGCACCATCAATGAAAGGGATGCGCCACTGCAGCTTTCCCTTCTTGCTGACGCTCTCAACAACAAGAATGCGCCCACTGGTACCGTGTATCTGTCTGAGAAATGTAGTATTCACTGCATCCCCCAACCGTCTTCTTTCCAGCCGAAGAAGATGTACCAACGGAGCAGAGGCGTAACTAATCTCTAGTACATGAGCTCTGGTATGCAGGAGAGAATGTCTGTCTTCAACTGACTCACTCGCTGTCATGGCGAGGCACAATTAGATTCTGAGTACTATATGCCTTCGCGGGCTAGTACAAAGAAATCCAAGGCAGCACAGGCCATACGCCACAAACATGGTATGCCAACAACAAACCAGAAGTATGCACTCAAAATTATGCGCGCTGCTGATGGTAAGCTGTACAGAGTCGACTCAGGCGCATCTGTGCCAGAAATGGGTCGACTCTCAAAGTCCCAGTCCCGCTTGGGTGCATCTACTGTGTTTCGAACCAAGTCTGGCTGGGCAACTGCGATGTTGAGTCCATGCGCCCACTTGGGTGATGCGCATGAAGTGAACTCAAGTTGCCATAAATGATGTTCCTCTACCAATGATCTAGGCGTATCTCATATGCGTGAACCAGATCAGGGGGTACAACATTCACATGACCACCCTGGTGCTTGGCCGTGCCATGCGCCTGATGGTGGTGTTAAAGTGAAACTCTTCCATCATGATTTGTGTAATATGATCAGTCACAAATGCAGATCAGAAGAGCTGAGCAATAAGCATAATGTGCCCCTCGTAGGGCACACCTGTGCTATGGTCACCATTAACTACTGATGTTGTAAAACAGCGGCTCCACCACAGAGGTAGTCCGTGTTTTAGCGACTACAATCTATGGTACCTATCCGACGTCGCCTCATAAAGAAAGTGCCAATTGAAGATGAAGCGGAGCCCAAGATCGCTTCCTGTCATGTTGTCTCGAAGACAACCTCCAACTCCTCAGCCTCTGCATCCAAGACTCAGCTGAGGAAGAGCAAAACAGTGGTCCCATCCCCAGGGGTGTACGAACGCACCCGAGCAAGAAGCAAGGCCCTAGCAGAAGCAACAGCCGTGGGTAGTCAGCATCTGACAACCCTCCACTCAAAGATGAAGAAGCGCTTCAACAAATCGACCCTCACGTAGCTGGGGGTAGCCAACACGAGGCCTCAGAAGAAGAAGCCCCTCCAAAGGAAAGCGAGGTCTAAAACGAAGCCTCGACCAATCTATCCACTTCCACCCATGTCATGACAGCTTACATGGCAGGGGGTGGTGATGAAGGGGAATCAGATGCTTCAGCGCTAGACATCGTGCAACGCATAGACACTTTTGAGGAAAGTTTCAAAACCCTCTCTGCCTCTATGCAGATCCTGACCCAGGCGGTGTTCGATATTCGAACCACTCTGGCAAGAGCACATGTCTCGACCAGCCCGGATCAAGGAGCCAATGGAGAATCAACTATACCCCCTCAACAGGTATCTTATGGGGAATAGCATCACACTGTACCACGAGCGTCAGCTCCTTCCAATATCCAGATTCAGGCCATACCGCCTTCACCTGCTCCCAGCTCGACAGAAGACTTCGTCGAGATGGTCAAAGACTTGCGCAAGCATTTCGAGGCCCAAAACAGGCAGAAAGAACGTCAGAAGTTGGGGCTTCCTTAACCATACCCTCTTGAGTGGAACAAGGTGGTTTATCCTTCCAAGTATAAACCATATACACTGATGCCATACGACAGGAAGGATTCTCCTTGTCGGTACTTGACCTACTTCCATTCTCAGACGAGACATCTCCCAAAGGAAGACGCCTCGAACATGAGCCTATTTGTCGCGGCTCTGAAGGGAGTCACCTATGACTGGTATTGCAGTCTCACTGACAACTCCATATCATCCTTCGATGATGTGACACCCCTCTTCTTCGATCGGTTCTACGACGGATGGAGAGACATGACCATGTCTTCTCTAATAGAAGTACGGCAGACTGAGAAAGAGACTGTTCGAGAATTTATCCAATATTTCCGACAAACATGCCTATGGTTGCCTCCAGGCATGCCAAAACATGCACTCATGGACTCCTGCAGCATGAACATGATCCCCGCGATCAAGCTCTGGCTCAACTCCACTCCCCCGCCCGATTGGAGTTCGTTGATCATTGAAGCCGAAGTTGCTGAGAAAAAGGTGCAAAACGCTCGCCTTCTGGGGTTAACTTCCCCACCTTCGACGACAATGGAAAACGGCCTGCGACCAGCAGTACCAACCGCGAAGCAAAAAGGATGCAGACGTTGATTGTCAATGCGTCTAACAGCACGTAAGGTCCTGCCCAGAGGCCTCCTACTGCACCACGACGGATGATGGTCTACTCCTTCCACGATAAGGATACCATACAGCTCTTCCAGATGCTGAAGCAGGGCGACAAAATCAAGCTGCCTGATCCCAAGCGTCCTGACGAAGTAGGCATAGTCGACGACCCGAGGTATTGTCACTACCATTAGTTCATTGGACATCCAACTAAAGACTGCTACATCTTCAAAGACTACATACAGTGTATGATCAATACGAACATCATCGCAGTCGATTATGAGAAGAAGACAGTCTCAACCAATATGGTGTCTCTCTAGTTCGGCACCTTACCACCTACTACAACTCAAGAGGCATCATCCCCATCCCAAAGGCAACAATAGAAGTAGTCAACCTTCCACCAACCCGCCACAACATGGGTGGTCTCACACCACTCATAACATCCAAGGGAGAGATCATGTGGGTTCACCCGGATCTTGTTCCAGAGCTGACTCAACCGAGGGTACCGTCTACCTCCAAAAGCAAAGGCTAGAAGACCAAGTCTTACCGAATGGTGACTTCCTCCCTTGAGGAAGCACTGTTCGTACGAATGCGTTCACAGAAGAACGCCCAATCAGAGGAGGTTCCGTCTGAAGTGAGGCCTCCTATCATCACTACAGCTGTCCAAAGAGAAGGTTCATCCCAACCTCCTGCAGTTGATAAACAAAAGCAGAAGGAGGCCCGCTTCGACAGGCCTCTTCGTGAAGACAATACTCCGGGGTTAGCCAAGCCCCATAACTTCGACATACTGGCACAACTGGCCAGTACTCCAGTATGACTTTCCCTATTCGAGCTCCTCCGCCTATCCAAATATACTCGGGAGGTTCTCTGCGAAGCCCGAAAGGACACCGAGTCTTTCATCAGTCAGGTCAAGCAGCCTGACGACGATCGTACAGTATGTCTGCACTGCCATAATGTGGAGAAGATCATCCCCGAGTACAAAAAAAGAATTCTGGGGAATGGAACGATGGAGATCGAGCAGCAGTTGCTCCTTTACTCCGTTGACACTCTGATTACAAAAGTGGGAGAAACCTAAGAAAATTGATAACTCTCGGCTCACTGGCAAGAAGTGCAGCAATTTGGCTTTTAAAAATGCTCTCCGTTCTGTGTTTTAAAGAGGGATGAGGCCCCCTTTTATAGTCGTTCTTGAGCTGGAATCATGTTATGCGCCCACATGAGGAAACACGCTGGTTTTTATGTGGGCTCATAGTCCTGCTTGGGGCGCATAGGATGTAGGCGCAAATAGGCTGCGAGATCGTGGGTTGGTCGTGGTGTTGACGTGGCCGCATGCTTCAATGCATGACTGTTCGTGGAGACTGACGTGGCCTTGTGCTTCGGTGCAAGGTTTGATCATGGCTTTGACTGAGTCAGACATGGGCGCATAGCCATGTCTCAGGCTATGCGCCCTCCTTTCGGGGTAGCTAGTCTTGGGATCATGAAGCTTCAATGACTGGGCACATAGAGCTACACTAACTTGGACGCATGGAGCTACACTGAATTGGGTGCATGGAGCCACACTGACTTAGGTGCATGGAGTAACACTGACTTGGGCGCATAGAGCTGCACCGACTTGGACGCATGGGGCTTCATTTGCTGAAAATTTTCATGCTTCTACAAGACCCCCTTCAAAGTTTTTGATACTTGAACAAGTTTAAAATACTTTGAAAGAAGCATGGATCGTCTTCACGTGAGGCAATAGGCGCATAGCACAGCTCTCTCATTGGGAGCATAGTATTTGGCTAGCCTGTCAGAGAGATACGACTGTTGAGATCTTCCTCGAAATCTGAACTGACAGATTCATCGGGGTGGAATTTGAAGCCGTCCATCCTTCATATGTTATCCACGTCAGCAAGTGGCAGTCGCATAGTATACAAGGGACTGGTTCTTCACGTGGGCGCATAGGCTGTAATGGGCGCATACAACATAACAGGCGCATATAATAGGTGGGCTCATAGAAAGTGGCTCGTGCCTATAAATAGACCCTAGAGGAGAGAGAAAGTTCATTATTCATTTCTCTGTTGAATTTTTCAGAAAACTCTTCGTCTTCTTTCTTTGAGAACCATGTCTCCCAAGGTCGCCAAGAGATCCTCGAAGGGCAAGGGGGCTGCGCCGAGTGACTCTCCTCCTGCGGCAGCGTCCTCGGCAGTCCAGGACCCGATTCTGGGTGATGGCATGCTTCAAAAAATGAAGTCTCGAGCGTTAATTTACGATGCTTGGACTTCTCTTCTGCCTGGGTGCTTGCGCCTAGGGCAACATACTTCTGTGAGCATTACTATGCGCCCACAGAAGTTATGTGCCAACACTGTGGTGTGCTATGCACCCACGTATTGTCATGTTATGTGCCCTTTTTAAGCTGTAGCATGTTATGCACCTGTGTACTGTCCGAGAGTTATGCGCCCACATGTCTTGTTTTGGGAACATATCCTTTTGGGCGCATAGCCCTTTGGGCGCATAGGAGTCTTCATGACTTAGTTTTTTTTCTGCAGCTTCTTGAGTATGACTTGTCTTTTTGCCCTTTGCTTTTTGCAGCATCCATACCGAAGGTCGAGACCTTTGTGAAGGAGACGTTGTCTTCTTCCATTAAACATGAGTCACCGTTCGTTAAGGAAGAGGTGAAACCAAAGATTGAGGTAAAAAAAGAGTTGGCACTCATCGGGGAAAGAATTACTTCCAAGATTGAAGTTGTTTTAAAGAAGGAGCCCAAGTCTGAGGGTAGTAGCACTGAAAGTTCTGACCCACCTGCCCCGGTCTAGGACTTTAATCAAATGGATCCTTCATATGCGAAATGGTTGAGGGAATGGTATATGCCACTACACCAAAATGGTCATTTTGGTATGACAAAATTCCATTCCAAATAATTTCAGGAACACCTATTTACCGTGCCTATTTTTGGCCTACCAAATTGCTTGGAACAGAAATAAGGCGTTCCAAGAATAATTTATTGGAACGCTTTAAATGTGTTCTAATTTTAGAACACCAATAAAGCGTGCCTATAGAAGTTTTTCAGATTAATTGTGCAACACTGCTGGAACGATGAAAAGGTGTACCTGTTTTGGAACACCATCAAAGCAAAATTTACCAAAAATTCCTGCATCCATCAATGTTTGATTCAGTGAAACATATAATAAATGTTGTGTTAAATATGATAAAACATGCAGCTAGAATGATAGATTGTCACCATTATGAAACAAGTAATACAGACTGCAAAAAAAAACAGACGGCAAGACACAAATTACATGGCATAAATATTTGATTCACATGTAGAACAATTGCCTTTCCATATGCAGTGTCCCAGAACCATACCAAAGCTGTTGAATTAATTGAAAATAGTATTTAAAAGATTATAAAGTGTAGAAATATAACGCCCAAGAACCAGAATACTGGAGAGCAGGGGCGTACATAGCCAGCTACGTATATTGAAGTGCAACCCACCTCGCTATATGGTCACGGCTGTCTAGATACATGAGGGTTTAACTACAATCCATCAGTCTCCTATGGTCATGAACAAGCCTAGTGTCTCAATCACAAGCAAGTAGTAGCAGTCACAAGATATTTGAACATCAAATATACAATAGTAAGGCGTCCCATACATTACATATTGGATGATCATAAAGCTAGTCGTACAAAATGTGAAGACTAGCAAGAGTTTAGTCATACATGATCAACCCTAGGATTTATCAATCATGTTATAGCCCGTAGGCAGACAGTAAATAAAGGTGCAACCGAGCTAACACGTGCTCGTCGGCTAAACGCCTCAAAAGAATAATTTACAATAAAGTGGGAGAATAAAAGAAACCCACTCGTTGCCAGGGTTACGCCTGATGGCCACCATATGGCAGGAAGGTAGGTAGAACCTCTAGAGCTGCTCCGATATTTAGCCACACAAAAACAGCTGGGTCAGACCCCAGAAAGAGCTAGTGCCACAAAGGAGGCTTCACTTAGGAACTAAAACCAGCATATCACAATAGAGTATTAATGATAAATAATAAATAAAAAACCAATAATAATAGAGATAACAACAGTAAACTGAGTACGAAGAAACCATTCAAGTAGCCAGGTCACAACCCTTAAACCAAACAAGGACCGGGGTTGCAGCCCTTCACCTGAATAGAAATCCGTCTCAAATACTATTGGTAAGTAAAACATGATTAGTCTTGGCATAGGGTAAAATAAAACAATAAATGAAGAGAGGATAAGGAACTGCTCCGAAGCCAGGTTACAACTCTTAAACCAAATAAGGACCGGAGTTGTAACCCTTCGCCTGAACAGAACCTTGCCCCTGATCTTTATTTATCAAGATAAGCATAAATAGTCATGGTATTAAGATAAGGTAAAACATGACGAACGTGGCATGGGGTTGCGATAAGAAAATAAACGAAGAGAGGAGACAGAACTGCTCCGGGAGTCAGGTTACAACCCTTAAACCAAACAAGGACTGGGGTTGTAACCCTTCGCCTGAACAGAACTGGACCCCCGATCGTTATTATTAAGGCAAGCATAAATAATCCCGTCATGTAACAATCCTGCACAGGACCAGGACAAGACTAAGCTGGGCTAAATTACATCCAATCAATCATGGCCAAGCAATGAGTACGGCTTGATACTTTTAACTAACTAGGGTTATCACAAGCCTAGTTACAAGCAAGATGCAATGAGATTATCCCAACAGCCACAAGCCATGCAGACCATCCGGTTATCCAGGTCGAATGTCCGTTTATGAAGAATGTAACACGTGACTGTGTGCTGGAAATATGCCCTACTCGCCGGTAGGCTACAAGTCCACTGAATGCGCCCAGATAACGGGATTGCCTGTAGCTGGGAATCTCTTCATGTCTACTGAATTATTTTAGTTAATTAGCCTTAGTCAATTTCAGTAGGTGCCCCTGACCGTGGTATTCAGGGGTCCCCGTCCTAGACATGATGCAAGACAGTACTTGTTTATTTGTACAAACACAATCGTCTACGGTGTCCAGGTCAATCATTCTTGTCAAGTCATGTCATGTCATGTTAGCCGTCGCAACAGCAATTCGAGATAATCATGTCAGGTATACTTGTCATACAATGCCATGTTCAATTATCATTTCCAAACATATTAAAAATATAAAAAAAGGGTAAAGGTGTACGCCATGGGAACTCAAGTTTCAACGCACGTACTACCGATTACGCTAGTGAAACTTTACGCGTGAGCTTTACGCTAGCAAGCTCTACGCGAGCAAGGGAGCATATGGATGGGAATTACGCTAGCCAGGCTTTACGCTAGCGAGAGTGTACGCGCATAAAATTTTACGCGTGCGAACCCTCGAGCAGACTTTTACGTGAGTAAAACTTTACGCGAGGAAAACTCGGGCAAACTTTACGCTCGTGGGAGCCGACTCGAGCTGGGGATTTCTTTTACGTGAGCTCAATTTTACGCGAGCGAGAGAGTCCCGAGCATAAAATCGATGGCTCAGCGTAAAATGAAGTACGCTGGCACGCGATGCGCGTGCGTAAAAGGGAACTACGCCAACACGTTAAGATGTGAGCGTAAAAAAGCTGAATACTATGCTGGCACGTAAAACATGTGCGTAAAACTATATCTTCTCCACATGGTCAATACAGTCATGCGTAAAAAGCTCAGGAACTCAAAGAAACTCCATCTCGGCCAGGACTTGTTGAAATCCGGTCATCCTAAAACCAAACTTGTGTAAAATCATGAGGCTTACTACATGGAACTCTCAGTTTTTGAAAATAAGTTATTTTAGTATATCAAAACCAAGAAGATCAAAAATACTAGAAACTTAGATCTACATAGAATGAGCCATGGAATTCGAAATTGCTAATACTAAAGTGACTTAGAATATTGTGAGGAAGAGAATGGAACGATAAAAATTGGGTTCCTCCATGAAGCAAGTTGCACTTGCCTACTACGGTTGGTGGTGCTCTACGAGGGAGGAGGAGAGGAGCAATTAAAAGAGAAGAGAAGTAATGCTGAGTTTATGAGGAGAGAGAAAGGTGGTTGGGGTTAATAAATGGAGATGGTGGTAGGTAGGGGTTCCCCACTTGGTTCATGATGAACCAAATAAGCAAACCCAAGCCTAGCCGAACCAATCCAAAGGTGAACCAAGCAATGAAAATGCCAAATAAACCAAGCAGTGAGACATGCAATACGAGTCAAAATACGTGCACGTATACCAAGATACGTAATACGAACCACAGACATTACAACTCTATCCACCTTAAAAGAATTTCGTCCTCGGAATTTAATCAAGAGGCTAGAGATGCAAGGACAAGCTATATTAATCATAGGCAAGCTATACTAGTCAAGCAATCAGGCTATTAATCATGCAAGCAAGGAATCGAAGCCATGAGGCATGAGGAAGACATTATACCTCACGAGTCAAATAGGTCGGGATACCGCGATCGGATATCATCCTCACGCTCCCACGTTGACTCACCCCAAGAGTGATGACCCCAAGCAACACGGACTAACTTGATAGTCTTGTTCTTGAGTATCTTCTCTCTTCGGTCCAATATGGATACGGGCCTCTCCTCATACGAAAGGTTGGTACCAACAACCAATTCCGAATGATCAAGGACATGACTCGGATCCGGGATATACCGTTGTAGTTGGGATACATGGAATACGTCATATACCTCGCTTAGCAACGGCAGAAGAGCGAGACGATTGGACACATCTCCTACTCGCTCCAGTATGTCGAACGGCCCTATATACCTAGGACTAATCTTTCCCCACACGCCGAAACGAATGACGCCACGGTTAGGCGAAATCCTCAGGAATACATGGTCGCTGACAGAAAACTCAAAAGGGCGCCGATGAGAATCGGCCCAATGACGCTAGCGATCTTGGGCAATACAAAGATGATCCCAGACTCTCCTGACCACTTCGATTGTCTGGGCAATATGTTCCGGACCGAGCATCTGTCTTTCTACAATATCGTCCCATGCTAGCGGGGATCTGCACTTCCTGCCATACAGTGCCTCGAACGGAGCCATCTGGATACTGGCCTGGAAACTGTTGTTGTACGAGAACTCCACCAGGTGCAGGTGATCTTCCCACGAACCACCAAAGTCAAGTGTACATGACCGTAATATATCTTCAAGGGTCTGGATCGTGCGCTCCGACTAACCATCTGTCTGCGGGTGATAAACTGAGCTGAACTGGAGGCGGGTCCCCAAACTCTTCTGGAGACTCTGCCAAAAGTGCGAAGTGAATCTAGAATCTCGATCCGAGGTAATACTGACTGGTATACCGTACAATCTGACAATCTGCCGGAGATACATCTCCACTAGCTGAGCCGTCGACTGACCTACTCTGAACGGAAAAAAGTGAGCCACCTTCGTGAGCCGGTCAACTATAACCCAGATAGCATCTCTACCAGCTGGGGATCCAGGTAATCTAATCACGAAATCCATGGTTATATGCTCCTATTTCCATTCTAGAATCGGCAAGGGTTGAAGAAGTCCAACTGACCTCTGATGTTCAGTCTTGACTTGTTGGCAAACCAAACACCGAAAGACAAACCGGACTATCTCCCGCTTCATGCCATTCCACCAAAAGTGCTGTCGGATGTCACGGTACATCTTCGTATGACCAGGATGAATGGAATACTGCAAACTGTGAGCTTCTGCTATGATCTCCTGTTTGATATCTCCGCTGGATACACAAAGACGCTTACCATGTCAAAGTGTACCATCATCATGAATGCATAACTCTGGTCTACGTCCCGCCTCATACTCTGCTCTGAGTCGCTGAAGCTTAGAATCTGCTGGCTGTGCCATCCGGATCCTCTCGACTATAGTGGACTGATCTTGTATGCTGGCCATCAATGCCACATTGGTAGGAAGGACAACTTCTATGCCCATCCTCTGAAGATCCGCTAACAACTCTGGTCGCGCTGTTAGAAAATAAACTCCGGCTCTCCTGCTCAATACATCCGCAACAACGTTGGCCTTTCTTGGGTGATACTGCAAATTGACATCATAATCCACAAGAAGCTCCAGCCATTTCCTCTGACGCATGTTAAGTTCCTTCTTAGTGAATATATATTTCAGGCTCTTTTGGTCGGTGAAAATCTCCACCCTATCTCCATACAAGTAGTGCCTCCACAACATAAGCGCAAACACTACTGCTGCCAACTCCAAGTCATGGGTTGGGTAATTCCTCTCATGATCACAAAGTTGGCGTGACGCATAAGTTATTACCTTTCTATGCTGCATCAGAACACATCCTTAACCTCTGCCTGAAGCATCGCAATATACTGAGAATCCCCCGGTTCTATCTGGAAGCGTGAGAATGGGTGCCGTGATCAAGCCTCGCTTCAACTTCTCAAAAGAATCCTGGCACTCTGCTGTCTAAGCAAACTGCACATCCTTACGGGTCAACTGGGTCAATGGCGCTGAAATCCGAGCAAAGTCTGAAACAAATCGCCGATAGTAGCCGGCTAAGCCAAGGAAATTACGAACTTCTGTAACTGTGCTAGGTACTGGCCCTGATTCTATAGCCACGATCTTCTGGGGATCCACTTCCACTCCTCCTCGGGTGATGATATGAACTAAGTACGAGATGCGATCGAGCCAGAACTCGCATTTACTAAACTTGGCATACAACTGGTGCTCTCTGAGAATCTGGAGGACAACTCGGAGATGTTGCTCATGCTCTGCCTCATTCTTGCTATAGACTAGGATGTCGTCTAGGAACACAATCACGAAATGGTCCAAGTAGGGCATAAAGATATGATTCATGAGGTCCATGAATACAGCCGGCGTATTGGTTGCTCCAAAAGGCATGACAAGAAACTCCCAATGCCCATACCGGGATCTGAAAGCTGTCTTCCAGATGTCCTGCTCTCTGACTCTGATCTGAGGGTATCCTGACCGCAAGTCAATCTTCGAAAATACTGACGCCCCTTTGAGTTGATCAAACAAGTCATCTATCCTCGGGAGAGGGAATCTGTTCTTGATTGTCACTGAGTTCAAGGTACGATAGTCAACACATAATCTGGATGTACCATCCTTCTTTTTTACAAGAAGCATCGGGGCTCCCCAAGGCGATCCACTAGCACGAATGAATCCCTTGGTTCTGAGTTCTTCAATCATCTTGTACAATATCTCTAGCTCTGACGACGCCATCCTGTAGACTCTCTCTGACACTGGGACTATTTCGGGAATCAAGTCGATGGTAAACTCGATCTCTCGCTCTGGCGACATTCCTGGAAGCTCTTCTGGAAAAACATCAGGGAACTCTTCGACGATCTGGGATAACTGTACTGCTGCTACTGCCATCCGCAATACGGGAGGAGAAGGTTCAACTTCGCCTCGGGAGAAGGAAAACTCCGGCTCGCCTGGAATGCTAAAAATAACCCTGCCAAGATGGCAGTCTATCCTAGCATACTGATCCCTCAACCAATCCATCCCTAAGACCACATCATAATCGGCCATCGGGAACTCTATCAATCTAGCGGGGAATTCTCTACCACTAACTACGATCCGACACAAGGAAAACACTCTATCTACTCCCACAAGTCCGTTACCAGTAAGTATATTAAGCCTTACTGATAATGACTCGGGCTCCAGTCTTACCCGTGTCGCGAATCGTACAGACATAAATGAATATGAGGCACCAGAATCAAATAATACCGAAGCTGGAAAGGTGTTGACGAGAATAGTACCTGCCACCACCTCACCTGGTGCCAATCCTTCCTCTTCTATGGTCAAAGCCAGCACTTGACCATGTCCTCTGGGTGCGGGATCCCTCTGTTGAAAACTTTTCTGCCTACTCTGGATCAAGGCTTGGGCTTGGACATACTGTTGCGATCTCTGCTGCTGGAATGCCTGGGCCTACGTCGGCAATGGCCTCAGGAACGGGTTCTGCAGCTGCTGCTGCTGCTTGACTGGTGCTGGTCCTCTAACTGAAGGACTAGAGAAGGTCGATGAACTCCCCCTGCTCGGGCAATTCCCAATCCTGTGGTCCGGAGCACCACAAACCAAGCACAAAACCTGTGCTCTGTGACACTCTGATACCACATGTCCTGGCTTCCCGCAGTATGAATATGCCACTGTGGAAGACTGCTTCTGCTTCTGCTGCTGAGGGTACGTCGGGGTTGAATGCTTAACCGACATCACCGAGGCCACCCGCCTCGGAGCTCCAATGGTCAAGGCCCTGGCTGCTGGGGCTGGTGCTGATGACTGATTCATCTGTCTATGGGATCGCTTCTGACCTCCGGTCCTATCCACGATCCTCTAGGAGGTATACTCGTGCCTCCGAGCTGCTCTCAAGACTGCATCAAAAGTCTGATGCTCAAACTGCTCCACTGCCAATAGAATCTCTATATAAAGCCCCTGCTAGAACCGCTGGGCTCTATCGAACTCGGTTGCTACCAAGGTGGGAGCAAACCGACTAAGCCTGGAAAACTCGGCCGCATATCCATCGACCATCCTGTCCATCTGCTTTAGATTGGTGAACCTCGTCTGTAGGTCGTACCGAGCTACAGCATCGAAATACTTGGTCTGGAATCTCTCCCTGAAGACTGTCCAGGCAATGGGTGCTACTAATCCAACGGCCTGCGATGCCCACCAGCTGCGGGCAAGATCCAATAACTGCAGGCGCACAATGGCCACCTTTTCGTCTTCTGGAGTCCTGGCTGCTTCTAGAATCACCTCCGTGTCCTGAAGCCAAGCATCAGCAGCGATAACATCTTCACTGTCGTCGAAAAAGGGAGGGTTCAAGCGCTTGAAGCTGTTGGCCGTACTATTACCCTGATGACCTCCTCTGGTCAGAGCATCCGCCACTGCCTGGTGTAAGACATCTCCTCGACGATCCTGGGAGGCTAATAGTGACCTGATGAGACCCACCTAAGTGCCATCATCAGGATCTGCAGGCTGGACGGGCTGAACTGGTGGCTCTCCTCCAATAGGCATGACTCTGGAGGCTACTCTTGAATGCTGGGCCTGATCTCCAGGTTGCTGCTGGTCCACGGAAGGTGCTCCGCCTTGCTGATCGGCAGGTCCAGGAACAATACCGCTGAAAAAGACGACATGGAGAACAATAAGGAAGGACCAGGACAGATCAATGATATAAGCATGTGATCAGGTCAAGAATTCAGGGATTCAGAGGATACGAGTAGGGATCAAGGACGAGTACTGATTGAGACATCTATTCGGTAAACCCTCATATATCTTGATTTACAAGACCTGCATGGGCCACCACTTAAACCATGTAACGCCCCAGAACCAGAATACTGGAGAGCGGGGGCGTAAATAGCCAGCTACGTATATATGAGGGTTTAACTACAATCCATCAGTCTCCTATGGTCATGAACAAGCCTAGTGTCTCAATCACAAGCAAGTAGTAGCAGTCACAAGATATTAGAACATCAAATATACAATAGTAAGGCGTCCCATACATTACATATTGGATGATCATGATGCTAGTCGTACAAAATGTGAAGACTAGCAAGAGTTTATTCAAACATGATCAACCCTAGGATTTGTCAATCATGTTATAGCCCGTAGGCAGACAGTAAATAAAGCTACAACTGAGCTAACACGTGCTCGTCGGCTACACGCCTCAAAAGAATAATTTACAATGAAGTGGAAGAACAAAAGAAACCCACTCGTTGCCAGGGTTACGCCTGGTGGCCACCATATGGCAGAAAGGTAGGTAGAACCTCTGGAGCTGCTCCAATATCTGGCCACACAAAACCAGCTGGGTCAGACCTCAGAAAGAGAAAGTGCCACAAAGGAGACTTCACTTAGAAACTAAAACCAGCATATCACAATGGAGTATTAATAATAAATAATAAATAAAGAACTGATAATAATAGAGATAACAATAGTAAACTGAGTACGAAGAAACCATTCAAGTAGCCAGGTCACAACCCTTAAACCAAACAAGGACCGGGGTTGCAGCCCTTCACCTGAATAGAAATCCGTCTCAAATACTATTGGTAAGTAAAACATGATTAGTCTTGGCATAGGGTAAAATAAAACAATAAACGAAGAGAGGATAAGGAACCGCTCCGAAGCCAGGTTACAACTCTTAAACCAAACAAGGACCGGAGTTGTAACCCTTCGCCTGAACTGAACCTTGCCCCTGATCTTTATTTATCAAGGTAAGCATAAATAGTCATGGTATTAAGGTACGGTAAAATATGACGTACATGGCATGGGGTTGGGATAAGACAATAAACGAAGAGAGGACACAAAACTGCTCCGGGAGTCAGGTTACAACCCTTAAACCAAACAAGGACCGGGGTTGTAACCCTTCGCCTTAACAGAACTGGACCCTCGATCGTTATTGTTAAGGCAAGCATAAATAACCCCGTCATGTAACAATCTTGCACTGGATCAGGGCAAGACTAAGCTGGGCTAAATTCTATCAAATCATTCACGGTCAAGCAACGAGTACGGCTTGATATTTTTAACTAACTAGGGTTATCACAAGCCTAGTTACTAGCAAGATGCAATGAGATTATCCCAACAGCCACAAGCCCTGCAGACCATCCAGTTATCCAGGTCGAATGTCCTTTTATGAAGAATGCAACACGTGACTGTGTGCTGGAAATGTGCCCTACTCGTCGGTAGGCTACAAGTCCACTGAATGCGCCCAGATAACGGGATTGCCTGTAGCTGGGAATCTCTTCATGTCTACTGAATTATTCTAGTTAATTAGACTTAGTCAATTTTAGTAGATGCCCCTGACCGTGGTATTCATGGGTCCCCGTCCTAGACATGATACAAGAAAATACTTATTTATTTGTACAAACACAATCGTCCACGGTGTCCAGGTCAATCATTCTTCTCAGGTCATGTCATGTCATGTTAACCGTCGCAACAATAATTCGAGATAATCATGTCAGGTATACTTGTCATACCATGCCATGTTCAATTATCATTTCCAAATATATTAAAAATATAAAAAAAGGGTAAAGGTGTACGCCATAGGAACTCAAGTTTCTACGCACATACTACCGGTTACGCTAGTGAAACTTTACGCGTGAGCTTTACGCTAGCAAGCTCTACGCGAGCAAGGGAGCATACGGATTGGAATTACGCTAGCCAGGCTTTACGCTAGCGAGAGTGTACGCGCGTAAAATTTTACGCGCGCGAACCCTCGAACAGACTTTTACGCGAGTAAACTTTACGCGAGGAAAACTCGGGCAAACTTTACGCTCGTGGGAGCCGAGTCGAGCTGGGGATTTCTTTTACGCGAGCTTGATTTTACGCGAGTGGGAGAGTCCCGAGCGTAAAATCGATGGCTCAGCGTAAAATGAAGTACGCTGGCACGCGATGCGTGTGCGTAAAAGGGAACTACGCTAACACGTTAAGACGTGAGCGTAAAAAAGCTGAATACTACGCTGGCACGTAAAACGTGTGCGTAAAACTATATCTTCTCCACATGGTCAATACAGTCTTGCGTAAAAAGCTCAGGAACTCAAGGAAACTCCATCTCGGCCAGGACTTGGTGAAATCCGGTCATCCCAAAACCAAACTTGTGCAAAATCATGAGGCCTACTACATGGAACTCTCAGTTTTCGAAAACAAGTTATTTTAGTAGATCAAAACCAAGAAGATCAAAAATACTAGAAACATAGATCTGCATAGAATGAGCCATGGAATTCAAAATTGCTTAATACTAAAGTGACTTAGAATGTTGTGAGGAAGAGAATGGAACGATAAAAATCGGGTTCCTCCATGAAGTAAGATGCAATTGCCTACTACGGTAGGTGGTGCTCTACGCGGGAGGAGGAGAGGAGCAATTAAAAGAGAAGAGAAGTAATGCTGAGTTTATGAGGAGAGAGAAAGGTGGTTGGGGTTAATAAATGGAGATGGTGGTAGATAGGGGTTCTCCACTTGGTTCATGATGAACCAAATAAGCAAACCCAAGCCTAGCCGAACCAATCCCAAGGTGAACCAAGCAATAAAAATGCCAAATAAACCAAGCAGGGAGACATGCAATACGAGTTAAAATACGTACACGTATACCAAGATACGTAATACGAACCACAAATATTACAAGAAAATAATAATGCCTTGTGTCATTGATGAGGGCTGTTTACAATATATATAGTTTACACGTTTGGGCCTATGGGCCATATTTATATTACAAATATAATCTAACACCCCCCCTCAAGTTGGAGCATGCAAGTCATAAATGCCCAACTTGGGAATTAAAGAATCAAACACATGCTTTCCAAGGGGCTTGGTGAAGATGTCATCCAGTTGAGAAGAAGTAGGAACATGCGAGGCTATTACGGTGTCATCTCGAATAGCATCGCGAACAAAATGCAAATCCACCTCAATATGCTTACTGCGCTCATGAAATATCGGGTTCTGAGCCAGGTGCAGGACAGACTGGCTGTCACAATACACCGACATAGCAGACTCCTGGAGAACGCCCAAACACAACAATAATTGCTTCAACCATTTCAACTCACAAACAAGTACAGCAAGAGATCGGTATTCAGCTTCAGCGGAAGATCGGAAAACATTTGGTTGCTTCTTGTTCTTCCAAGAAATAGAAGACCCTCCCAGAAACACCAACCAGCATGTAAGAAAGCGGCGAGTCAAGAGACAACTTGCCCAGTCGGAATCACACCAACCAGAAAGACGGAGATCATAATCAGCTTTCAAAAGAATACCCTGTCCCGGTGCATATTTGAGATATCTGACAACTCTCAAAGCAGCATGCCAATGATCTTGTCGAGGCTCCTGTATGAATTGAGACAAGATATGCACAGCATAGGCTAATTCAAGGCGAGTAAATGATAGATAAATCAACCTCCCAACCAGCCTCCGATAAGTCTCTGCAGCCGCCATTTTTGGACTAGTCGATTCGGCCAGCTTGTGATTGGGCTCCATGGAAAAACTAGCAGGTCGAGACCCCATCAAGCCACATTCTGAAATGATGTCCAAATCATACTTCCTTTGACACAAAGAAATTCCTTCTGCACTTCGAGCCACCTCTATGCCAAGAAAGTACTTCAACACACCAAGGTCCTTCATGTGAAAGCAAGAACTAAGGTACTTTTTGAAAGCGTCTAAAGCACCTGAGTCATTACCAGACACAATCATATCATCCACATATATCAAAACATGTAACTCTACCTTCCCTTTAAAAAGAAAGAAAAGGGAATAATCGAAATGAGATTGAATAAATCCATATGATATCAGAGAAGCAGCAAGCTTAGCAAACCAACAACGTGGTGCCTGTTTCAATCCATATAGAGACTTACGTAGGCGACACACTTTGTTGGGTTCACTATGCCAAAAACCTGGCGGCAACTTCATATACACTTCTTCTGTCATTTCTCCATGAAGGAAAGCATTGTGCACATCCATCTGGTGCAAAGTCCAGCCTCCCACAGCTGCAACAGCCAAGAACGCCCGAACTATAGGCATCTTAGATACCGGGGCAAAAGTCTATGAATAGTCGATCACCTCAACCTGATGATTACCGAACACAACCAGCCGTGCATTTAAGTGCTCAACACTTCCGTCGGAGTTGTACTTAATTTTGTACACCCATCTACTTCCCAATGCTTTCTTCCCAAGAGGCAAATCGACAAGATTCCATGTCCCATTATCTTCCAGAGCATGTATTTCAGTTTGCATAGCCGCGCGCCAGCCTGAATCTCGCGAGGCCTGGCGATATGAAGTAGGCTCAACACCTGCAGTGATAGCTGCAAGAAAATATCTGTGTCCAGCAGTAAATATGTCTTAACTTAGAAATTGTGTTAGCGGATACGAAGTACCTGAGGAAGTGACGGAAACAGATGAACTGTGGTGAGGGGGGACTTGTACTTCTAACAGCATTCGTCACAAAATCCTGTAATCGTACTGGCTGTAATTTCTTTCTCATTCCTCTTCCCAATACTACTTCGTCGGGCACCTCTGGCAATACTGTATCCCCTGTATCATCCGTAGTATACGTATTACCCCCAGCGGACTCTTCTGTCAATACTTCTGCAGCTACCTGTACATCCTCGTCGCTCGGTGTCGAGCCGCCAGCAACCACTCCAGCCTGAGCAACCGTAGCCGGCACTATCCCAAAAGCCTCTATATCGTCTCCCGGTACCTCAACAGATATATGGCGTGTCGTAGAAGACATCTCGCTAGCAGAGCCACACCCAGGAAATTCTTTTTCATAAAAAGTAACATCATGGGACACAAAAAATTCACCAGTCTCCAAATCATACAGTTTCCAGCCCTTTTTATCAAGTGGATATCCAACAAAGATACATTTTCTACCTCTGCTAGCAAATTTATCATATCGGGATTTCAAATCATACGCATAGCACAGACAACCAAAAATACGTAGATGATCATACAAAGGAGCCGAACCATATAAAACTTCATAAGGAGACTTAAAATGCAAGATACTAGAGTGTGTTCTATTTATCAAATAATATGCACCCAGAACACATTCCCCCAAAAAATCCACAGAAAGAGAACCCTGAAATCTCAATGCCCTAGCTACATTTAAAATATGGCGATATTTTCTTTCCACCCTTCCATTCTGTTGAGGTGTCCTAACACAGGTCGTTTGGAACAATATACCTTGAGATGAAAAATAATCTCGTAAACAATTAAATTCAGTACCATTGTCACTCCGCACACGATGTATATCGGCCCCAAACTGACGCTTCACCATAGCAATGAATTTAAGAAACATAGAATAAATAGCACACTTATCCGTCAATAAAATAACCCAAACAACTCTAGAAAAATCATCCACCAAAGTCAAAAAATATCGTGCCCCATTTGATGACGGAACACGATATGGTCCCCACAGATCACAGTGTATAAGTTCGAAGCATCTCAAAGCACGACTACTACTATCAGGAAAAGCATCACGAGTCTATTTAGCTTGATGACAAATATCACAAGCTTTATGAGAAAACACACTACTACCAGAAAGAAAAGGTAAAGTCTGTATTACTTTATCTGAAGGAAGTCTCAGTCTACTATGCCAGACCTCGGAATCACTCTCTCTGCATGCCAGGATCACTGAAGCCAAAGAAGCTGGAACCTCCCCCAAGAAGTAAAGTCTACCCCTTTGTTCACCTGCACCAATCACCATCTTCGTACTTCGGTCCTGAATAAAACACAAATCAGGAGTAAATAACATATTACAATTTTTGGCACCAATCAATTGTGAGACTGAAATCAAGTTGCAAGTCAATGTCGAAACATAAAGAACATCCGTCAATACTAATGAAGCAGTCAAAAATATTTTGCCTCTCAGAACAGCCTCAATAGTGCTCCCATCAGGCAAAATCACAGGACAGACGGGGCCCATCAAAGCAATCAACTAAACAGTCACGAGAACCTGTCGCATGAAGAGTAGCCCAGTATCGAATATCCAAGTAACAAAAAAATTCTTACCCATCAGACGATCAGAGTTTGAAGAACCAGGGTTGGAAGGATTGTCATTATCCAGCAAGCTCATCAGTTTCTGCCATTGTTTACCTGAGAGTGGTGAAGGATACCCTCCATGCATCATTTCTGCCGAACTCCCAGTAAGACCAGCAGGGACACCATGCCCAGCAGCGGCGACATGATGAACAACCCCTGCGCCACCAGCACCGCGTCCCCCATCACGTCTCTGCCGTGGTGCCGGGCCTCTGCCACCACCAGCACCACGTCTGCCCCCACGCTGAGGACGAGTCTCCCACCACTCTGGATAGCCAATCTTGGCAAAACAAGTTGTAACATCATGACCTATTTTCTTGCAATGAGTACAGATCATACCTGATTTGTCCCTGGAATCTGAGGTTCTACTATTAGAAGCAGTAGAAAGACGAGGTGAAGTCTTGATAGCCAGCACCAACACCTCCTCAGTAGCGGATTGGACCTAAAATTTTCGTATATCCTCCTCCTCACGGACTGCCTGGTATGCCCGATCTAAACTTGGCTGAGGATCCTGAGCCAGAATATTAGAACGGATATGACCATACAACTCAGCATTCAACCCATACATAATATCCTGAAAGTGGTCTTCATCCCTCATAGCCTGTAGCTTTGCAGCAAGTTCACCACAGGTATAAGTAGGCAATAGAAAATAAGCAGCTTGTTCATCCCACAAAGACTGCAAATTTCCAAAGCAGGTTTCCATAGACATCGAAGCCGTTTGTTTGCACTCAGCCAAAGCCACCTTAATTTGTTGCTTTCGAGTGCCATTGCTAACAACAAATCTTTTCTCCAACAAGTTCCACAATAGATAAACCTCCTCAAAGTACGGTAAAGATTTCTTCAGAGACGGATCAATGGTATTAAGAACCCATTGAACCAATAGCGCTTGTACACATCTCCAATCAAGCAATTTACTAGCATTATTAACAGGTTTGATTTCAGTACCTTCCAGAAAAGTGATCTTTCACCTAGAGATCAGGGAGAGACGTATCGACCGAGACCACTCAGCATAGTAATGATATTTCCTGGTTGATCAGCAGAACTCAGAAAATATAGATCCTTCGAATTAGGATAATTTGGGTTGTGTGCACCGCCACCGCTAGTCGCGATGGAGTAGATGGACGCAGCATCATCAGCCATCACGGATGTCGGGTATACAAAATAAAGTACAACGCCGACGAATCGGCCGTTGGCGGTGTGCCGGATCAGGCACGTAGGGGTCGGCTACGCCGGATTGGGCGCGTAGGGGGCGCGTAGGGGTCGGCGACGCCGGATCGGGCGCGTAGGAATCTGGGATCTGTCGGATCGGGCATCGGATCTGCCGCGATCAGGGGCGTCGGATGTCGGGCGCGTAGGGGATCGGTGGGCGCGTCGGGTCGACACGTCGGGATCGATGGGCACGTCGTGTCGTCGCTGATCGGTGGGCTCGTCGGGTCGTCGCTGATCGGCGGGCGTGTCGGGTCATCGGGTCGTCGGATCGGCACGGTCGAGCGCGTCATGTGCGTCGGGCGCGTAGAGATCGAGCGCGTCCGTCAACTCCGACGTCGGGCGCGTCAGGCGTGTAGAGATCGGATCGAGGATGGTGAATAAGACGGCTAAGGTTTTTCTGGAGGCTCTGATACCATGTAGAAAATAATAATGCCTTGTGTTACTGATGACAGCTGTTTACAATATATATAGTTTACACGTTTGGGCTTATGGGCCATATTTACATTACAAATATAATCTAACACAAAGTATGTTTTGGAAGTTCAAACAAGAATCCAGTATGTCCCATAACATATATTATTTATTACAACTCAAATTATTGCTGTTGCACATCCCAATAAAATTAAAAAACATAAGATGTGACAGTTTAATCCTTCAGTTGCCTCAGAAGTTTACTCGCCCAATGCCTAACACGCCGCTTTAATGTGAAACCAATAACCACACCGACTGCAAAGCCAATTGTATAGAGCCGATTCAGGATCTGCGTTTAATATTCGATTGCAACAGTTAGTAGTTTTAAACTGCAAAAAAACTATGCCAGAAGGTCATGTGTAGGATTACAAACTGAAGACGCTCTAGATACTGGCAATGTATGCATAATTATATCTGGTATTAGACCGCTAATGCAAACTGAAGAAGCTCTAAATACTGGCATGAGGTCATGTGTTGGATTGCAAACTGAATAAGCTCAGATCTGATCCATTTTGCATATGGAAACTTTAGTTTGAAACATCAAATAGATAAAAGACTTGCACACTAGTGACAAATTTAAATACTTACTGAGCTTCATGCAAGAACCCATATATATCAAACTGTAATCTTAAAAGGAAATAAAGTTTAGCAAGAAAAGTAAACCAAGCAAAATATTCATGAAAGGATACAGACAAGATAGTGTCCCTTATTTGATAATAGTCTCGAGGAAGAACCTTGTGAGATACTTGTCAAAAAAGGATTCAGACATGATAGGGACGGTCTTTTGGAGAAGTATTCATTAAATGTAGGCTGTCAAGCAGAGCTACTTTAAGGACACTTTATGTGATAACTAAAAGATTCATGTCGATTGGTTCTTTAGAAATATCTCAGTCATATGTGATTCTTACTACTTTATAATATTATTAAATTTGCTACTTATTACATCATTTGACGCAATAGTACATTACCAACAAACTCAAATACCCAACTAGTGCAACCCCATTTAATGCTTCATTTGACCTTATCGACTCTTCAAAACACACAACATTTATCCAACAACATGCTATCCCATTTTATGCTTGAAATTATGAAACTAGCAAAGTATGGGTTTTTCGATACAAGTCTCATAGATATCCATAAGATTACAAACAATTATTTCAATCCTCTATAAATCCTATATAATATAAGTGTGCGATCTGTGAGACACATGTAAAATATAAAACCCTAACAAACCTGGAATGGATCAGATCAAAGAATTAAGACTTTTAACTACTAGTCATGCTCCAAAAATATAAATTCCCCATTAATAATAAATATTTTATTTTTGTAGATTAAGTTAGAGCATCTATGCCATAAGCTTTTTGTATGGACGATTCACTTTTTTGTTCTCTCAGAACATACCATAATTTAATCACCATTGTCTATTTCTTTAAACAAAAAAATAGTAGTAGAATGAAAGATATAAATATGTACCAGCTCAAATATGAAAAATGTTTCAAGCAATTAAAAAATATACACACAAATTAAAGAGCTTACTACTAACAAGTGACCAATTAGTCCAACTTAATTATAAGAATCGAAAGAACCATATATGCATAGGAAACGTATGTATGCTTTATGGTAACTCGAATTGATATAACACAAATAAGACCATGTACCTTTATCAATGGTCCTCAAAGATTGTGTCAATGCTTTTCTGTACAACTCCATAAAAACAAGTCCAGTTCATCATTGAGCTTGAAGGAATTGTTGTAATTTTCTACTTTTTCATTCTGCTCCAGAGTTGATATATCTGCAGTTGAGACCTTGAGTAGAATATTTAGCTGATTGTTAACCGTACCCATGATTAGATCCATTATGACATTCTTTATAAACCAGAAGCATAAATTTGTCCTAAGGTTTGCAAAGCTAATGTTTTATATGAGGGACAAAATATAACTTAAGGGCAAAAACTGTAAAAAGTTGATATCAAGTAGATTGAGAATTAGAAATTTTCCAATTTCATAACAATTATCTGAATATAAAATCTTCTATTATTTACCTTCAGATGCAAAAGAGGTCCAAGCAAATGAAGTGAATGTATAGATGAGAATGTTAAGTTGGATGTATGGTTAGACAAGGTGCGACAAAAAAAATTAGAGGATGTGTCAGAAGCGATCAAGGTAAAGTTACGTACTAGCATATCTTGGTTATCAGAGGATGTGTCAATATTTTAAGAACTTCAGTACTATCTAGACATGCGGCAATGATTTCTTCAAGCTTCTTTATCATGCACCTCACCTCAGTGCTCCTCCCTTTCTCCTGCTCCCTCAAAAAAACCCTCACATATTCTGCCCTTGTAGCTCCTTGTGGCTTTCCCACTTTATATATCTTTCATATGCACCCATATGAAAACTTAGCTCCATAAACATGATAGAAAGCCTTTACCCACTCTTTCTCTCTCTTTCTCTCAGAGTTCCAAAGAATTGAATATATAATACAGGATTGATGGTCAATCACAATATATCAACATAGTAAAAAGTATGTAAAGGTTTAATGACCTCCACTGGTTAAACATGGGATGCTATCTGTACTCTGTACACGATTCGGTTATATGGTGTTCATACATTACCTTATTATTGACCAATATTAAATATCCAGAACCAATGCGAGTGTTTCCATCGTAGAAACATATTTTATTTTAAGAATCTAAGTGCAAGTAAGGTAACTGACTTTTCGTGGCAATGGAGCAAGTTATGACTTATGATTTGCTCATAACAACCACAAAACAGGAGATGGGCATGAAAGGCTAAGGTTTTCCACCTTGTATTACAACTTGGCCTCTAACTTTGCTTCTAACCACAGGTCCCTTCAGAGTTCAGACAATGGATCTATTCCACACTTGCCTACTCACCTTCCAACAATGCACTTGACTCTCGTGCCATGTTGCACGGACACGAAAAAACGTACTTGTACCTATATCATGTCCGAACTCATGCAACATAGGTGACTAGGGCTGAGTTTTCAGTTTCCTGCTTGTATAGTTTTATTGTCCTATTATTAACTTAAACAATGTTATTCAATATATAAATAATAGACCACTTGGTCAATTGATGAAATAGTAAGTTTTAACTTGAAGGTCTCTCTAGCCATATTATTAATTGCTTTTTTTCCGTATAAGTTCTACAAAATGTCCTATTAAATTCAACAACACAATTAAAAGATATTAGGAATGTCCATTTTTCAACTTTAGGTTGTACCTGTATACTTTTTCCCAGAAGCCAAATGTACCCGAACCGAATTCCACCACGTGTTGACAGAAAACGTGTCATTTGATGTCCACGGGAGTCGTCAATGAAACTACATGTGGAGCTTGCAATGTTGTTACATACCATTCTTCCAGTTTTGAGGTGGATATTATGTTACTTCTAGTAGTCGAGAAAAATTCTGATGGGAGACAGCAGGGTAGATTATGATGAGTCTTCATGCTAGTTTGAGCAACATTCTGTTTTAATTATTTTGCTTGTCGAGTTACAGGTTGGTAGGCTAATTAATCTCTACTAGTATCAAGTTGTTTAATAGAGCTTATATCAGGCTATTGACTGCAGGCAGGCAATAACTTGCTTAAAATGATGTGTATATTTGACTGTAATACGTTATGCCCAAGTAGCTAGGATAATATTATTTGTTTGAATTTTGAGTGTATGTTGCAGTTTGATAAAAGCTAGTAAATCTGAATGACAGGAACAAATTTAACAACACAATTAAAAGATATTACCCTTTCCCTCTACCCGATATATTCAGAGGGATACATTCTTATTCTCTTTCATAAATCTGAGACAAGGATCCGTGGTTAGAAACTATGTCCTCAGCCAAAGGGTTAATTAACTCTAATCACTTGACACCACTCTACCTTCTAGTTTATGCCTCTCTTCATCCCTAGCTCATATACACCTAACCAAATTATAAGTGTTGATTTATAAAGGAACCCCAAAAATGAAAGCAACATAAGGTTTTCATCATGAAGCATCAAAAGGAAAACTATTTTTTGACATCCTAAGGAGCCTACTAGCGAAGGAAGCAAAACAAGGAAATGCTCCAGCTTCCATACAAACATATAGGACTTGGGATGACTTACCTCTTTTGACTTAAACTGTCGACAAAGGTTACAAGCAAAACAGTGAAAAAATTGGGTTGTTAAGATCAATGGCCTCCTTTGTCCAATTATGTCTCCACAAGCAGATATGGTTCTCCATCGCTCTCAGGAGAGCACATGTCCTTATTCATCAAATCTCTCTACTGTAATGATATCATATCTTATCAAAGATGCCAATAGTTGAGGTTTGATCCATATTAAAATTAGAAACTACAACAAAAAATAAAGAAGAAATTCTGGTAATATTACGCACTGTTAGTACCAGTTAATGGAAATGGTCACTGGAGTCGAAGCCGGAGTCGGTCGCACCCATCGACTGGAATTGGGAAAATGTGCACAAGTTTATTAAAGAAGCATCATTGACAATGCCAAACTAATATAGATTAAACTAAGAGCTTTATGCCTCAATCCAACAAGTTAATTTTTGATAGTATAAAATATTAGAAAAAGTTCCTAATAGAAGAAATCCAGTTGACAGTCCATTAATGTAAAGCATGGAAAGAGTTTATGCCGTTGTATTTATTCTAGTGTGCTTCCAGAGTGACTATCTATTTAATTTTTAGATCAAGTGCAGTACATTATACCACTAGGCCTAGCTCTGGATGAGTGCATGAGTTGGTACGTGATTCAGTTTCGATAACAGAAGTTCACACCAGGACATGAACATGATAAATGGTTAATAAAAAGACACATTTAATGGCATCATTTTTTTTCTTATCCTGTATAGGCAAAATTAATGATGAATTTGATTAGCAGGCTCCGCCAAAAGGTTAGTCCCTGGATTCATATTTTTCTATAACGTAACCAAATTAATGCACAAAAACTCGGTGGAACATTAACAAGAAGTAGCGAAAGGTGAAATAAATAGTAATCAGAATTCCAACTTTCTGGAAAGAAGAAGATCATGATGACTTGCCATTTTCAGTAAAGTATACCAACGGGTTTGTCGTGTCATTTCTCTATCTATATATAATATGGGGGACGCATTTCGGTGTAGTTTGGAATACTATATCTTCTTTCGTATTTTTCGTGGGTGATCTGAACAACACTTCCCCTTTTAGTTGTATTAAATCCAAAGACAACCCAAAAACATAGGTATCAATTTTTGAGCTATACAGCTTGTGAAATAGACTCTAAGGGTCTGCTTGGTAATGGTGTTTTCACCAGTTATGGGGTATTTTTGAACCGACCGTTTATGAAAACCCCTGCTTGTTAATTTTTTTGAGGCACCGGTTTTGGTCGGTTCAAAAATCCCCCAAAACCGGTGTAATATATTTTTGGGTGGCTTTATAAACACCCCAAATCGGTAGGTTTTCAGCGGCTCTATTTTTTATTCCATTTATATCCTCATAAAAATATATAAAATTATAACTATTGATACCCTTGCCTATTTTATTTATTCGTGTAAAAAAAATTTAGAACCGCTCGTTAGTGAATTACCAAACATGGATTGGACTGGTTTAAAAGTCGCTACTTAAAAACCATCCAAAATCGGACCCCTCATAACCTCTTATAACCGGTACTCTAAAAACACCTCATAACCGCTACCCCTACAATTACCAAGCAAACCCTTAACACTCTCACTTGTATACCAAATACAATTTATGTCGTCAAAACTACAACCCAATTTTTGTATAATGCTTTTGTATATTTGACCAAAGAAAGAAACATAATCTAGAAATGAAATTTCATATCACAATCCACGAGGCCTTGCTCCTAATTATATATGATGTAATTTGGTGGAAACTCACATACAATCAGAAGAAGAGAATATAAATTAAACTTATAGCCTCTTTTGAGGTCAGAGATATCCATGTGTGTCGAGGGTATTAACTAGGCACGGTAGAGGCCAGTATCGATCTAGAATAACCCCAAGTAATAACCTCTAATGCATCTGGAATCTAAAAGTAAACAGCTCTTATTGTACTAATTAGAAATTGCAAGTAGAGAATGGAACTAAATTCAACTAGAAAGAAGACCGGTTCATCTTACCTTACATTCTACGGGTTAGCCGTAGTTGGCCGAAGCAAAGGGAGGTGAGGAAGAGAGATTATATTTGGAAAGCAAAGGGAGGTGAGGAAATTTGGGTAGATGATGGAGGAGACGAGGCAAAAGAATTCGAGGAACTTGCAAAATCTGGCTAGGTCCCCTACGCACACGCCAGACTAAGAACTCGTCGACGAGGAGGGAGCATGGTATCGTCGGAGAAAAGAGAGAGGATGAGGGGTAGGGGATTGAGGAGATTAGAAACTAGGTTTAGGGTTTTTTTAATAGTGGAGAAGAAATGGAGGAATCTAGTCAAGGGTTTTATGGAGAAGGAAGTAGATGGTGTGATTTCTTCTTAAAATCTGGAGTAAAAGTGGAGAGGGAATAGAAACATTATAGGGTTAGGTTATTGAGGTCAAGTTTTTGGAACAAATTTGAAACGGTATAAAAGTGTACCCAATTAATTAAATAAAATTGAAAATTAAAATAAATTTTATTAGGAACGTTTTTCTGATTTGGAACACTTTTTTATCGTTCCAGAACCTAGTTACAAAAAATAAGTGTTCCAGATTAAAAAATGTCTCATGTTCCTAATTTGCTATTTTGGTGTAGTGTGCCTCGACCCGCTAGGTACCGCGGGTTCCATGAATATCCGTATTTTGTCTTGATATTTCTTTCTGTCTTTGGCTTTGTGTTTTACCTCTTTTTTGGACATCAATATGTAATCATCTACTTCTTGCTCAGATGAAGTGATGAAGAACTTTTCATTTTGCTCATGAGATGTAGTCCTATGAATGTAACTGATTTTTAATAGACAAAGTACATTCGCTCTATTCTCTGCTTGTGGTATCTGTGGTGCTTTGTATTATAGAGCCGAATACCACATTTGTGTAAGGGTATCCTGCTGGGGGATCCCCCTCTTTCTTTTTTTTGTTTGGACCTATTGTCCTTTTGTGCATCCGAAAATGTGAGCAAATAGATTAGAATGATACTTTCGTGGACCTATTACCCTTTGACACACCAGCGGTACAGGTAATAGATTTGAAACAAAAACTAACAGAGGTGACGAGGTCGTTATAGGTTTTGTGATCTTGGCGTCGTACCTTTCATCTCGGGTTGGGTACAGGCGTCAAGTTGGAAGACTATCGGTATCAGAGGTAATATGGACGTGACACGTGATAATCAATAGTAGTTTCTTGGTGGAATGGATTTTCTTGTCAAGTTTGGCTTCTTGTCAGGTATTCCTCCCTGAAGTAGAGGAAACTTTTCAAGATTCTTCTCCGACGACCTCCACCTAAGACGACGAGATAGCCCAGAAAGTTGTCAGAGCTTTCCAAGTGGCGGCCCTCGAGAGCATAGCCGGCTATGAAAAGCGGGCCAACATTCTGAGGAAGGTCCTGAATGACCTGGAGGGTCAGGTGGCCTGGTTTTGAGACATTAAGCAGCGGAGTTCGACGTCAATATTTCGTGTAGAGGACGACGCTTTGATGATAGCTCTTACGGAGGAGAAGGCTACCTTCCAGGCAAGAAAGGATGCCCTTGTCCAGGAGATTGGCGAACTGGCAGACCAGTACAGCCAGTTCAATGTTGCGAGTGAGGCACGTGCTGCCTCGAAGAATAGGCTGGCTGCACAAATCACTGAGAAACACAATAACATTGCACATATCAGGAACGAGATCGCCCAGCTGGAAGCCGACATGAGGGCGGCGACATCTAAACATGAGGATTATTTGTCCCAGGTTGCCATGACTGCGACCGCTTCAGCCCGTTTATAAGAACAGCTGAAGAAGTTGGAGGGGGAGCATCAGAGTCTGATCCTCTCTAAAGATGAAGTCGCTCATCAGAAAGAGGCACGGTGCCGAGCAACTGTGAAGTCTGAGGCCAAAATTGTGGCTCTAAGGGACAGCATCAATCGCCTGTGTATCCCGTAGACTTTTGTAACTCGCTTCTTTTTTGGCCGTCACGGCTCTTGTACCTTTTTTTGTCTTTTGATAGACGTTTAAGTACAATATAAAGAATCTTTTCGGAAATGAATGTGGTTTTGTGAAATATCGATGCTAGAGGTAATATGAACGTAGCAGAGATATTTTTGGTGGGTATTCTGCTGGAGAATTTTGATGTGGACCTATTATGCGTTTTATATTCGAATGATTCGAATATAGATAACAAGTTGAATGAAGCTGCTAGTAGAGGTAATATGGACGCAATAGCAGAGGATGATCTATATCTGACCAGAGGTCATATAGACGTAGAAAGATATGTCACATTAGGTGGGAGTGGATAGTTCAGAGGTAGTATGGACATGACTATCTTTGATGAATGCTTTGCTCAGAGGTTATGTGGACGTGGCAAAACATTTGATCATTCCGCCGGAGAAATAATTATTGGAAAATAATTCAGAGGTAATAGGGACGTGATTTGTTTTCGTAAAACCGAGTTTGGACGGAGTCAAAAACGGAAATAATTCCACCGGGGAAATATTTAGAGGACCTATTATCCATGGCATATTCAAGACTCTTGAAATACGGATAATAGTTAGATAGGTTTTTTAATCATATAAACATCGTGCAGTATATTTACATGACTAAATATATATGAACAAAAAGAGGTTACACATAGTATTTCTTCAAGAACTTGCCATTGATAGGCATCATGAGCAAGTCACCATCGGACTTGGTTAGCCGGTACGCACCGTTAGAAAATACTGATTCTATGACGAAAGGACCTTCCATTTAGACTGGAATTTACCTTTTATTTTGTGCGTCATGACCATTGGTCTTCTCACTGCTAAGACCAGATCGCCGACTTGGAAGATCTTTTCCTTCACTTTTTTGTTGAAAGCTCTGGAAAGGCGTGCTTGGTATAGCTCAATGCACTGTTGAGCTAACAAGCATTTTTCGTCTAGCGCTTCGAGCTCCTGGAGTCGCAGACGATAGCTTTCTTCAGTAGTCAGCTCGCTGGCTAGGGCTACTAGAAGAGAAGGAATCTGGATTTCTAGGAGAAGAACTGCTTCGCTCCCATAAACCAGAGAGAATGGTGTACTGCCTGTTGGAGTCCGGACCGTTGTGCGATAGGCCCATAGACATTCACCGAGCTTCTCGTTCCAATCGCGCTTATTTGAAGACACGAACTTCTTGAGAAGTTTTATGATGGTTTTGTTGAAGGCGTCTACTAGCCCCTTAGCCGCTGGATTGTAGGCAGTAGAGGCTACGTTCTGGATTCGATTCTTATTGCTGAACTGTAAAACCCCTAAATTTCTACTATATTTTTTTATTTTATCGATTTTGGTATTGATTTAAAATTTTTGTATTCTACGTCGCGTAGTCGTATTGTACGCAAACGACGTATTTCGTAATTGCTCGTCGAGTACGAATATGGACGAGCGTACATATTTTTAGAAAAATATTTTAATTTTAATTTTTATAGTTCAAAATAATTTATATAATAAATACTTTGCTATCATACAAGAATTGCTAAGTTTGTTCTTTTAATTTTAAAGGCCCTTCAACTACTAATAACAAATAATATTTTTATTGTATACTAGAAAAATATATTTATGTAAATAATATTTGTGCACACATATATCATAATTATTTATTACCTTATTTTAAATAAATAGTGTAGCATTTTTGGAAAACATATTTTTGAAATATTTGTGACAATTTAAATTTTGATTTGATTCCATGGATACATTTAAATAGTAAACTAATATATATATTTGAAATTGATTTGATTTTAAACTAAAGGAATTTAATTTGATTTAAATTGGATTTGTATTTGGAATTGGATTTGATTGCTTTTAAATTTAAACTGCGAATTATCTACTTTGGGTTTTAAATAAATCCTAATCCTATCCAATTGGGAATTCCCACATCCTATAAATAGGCAGGTACTCAACCATTATTCTCCATAATTTATTCTTCCACAAATTCTACCACAATAGTGCGTGCATCGTGTCCGTGTTCCCCGTCCAAATCTTATTCCGTTATTTTACATATACATTATTTCGCTCGTGCCGACAACCCCGACACGATTCACCTAAACTCCTAACGTATCCAAATCCCGTCAACACCGAATCTTCCCTCTACTCCTTCTGGCCAACTCCGACACTCTCACCACAGCCTTGCCTCTACCGTGTCCCGTCCACCACGCCCGATCCCAAACAACACACGGCAACCCGTCGCCGTAACCAATGTCTCGCCTCTCCACTCCAGCGATCTAGCAAACACACCACCACCATCACCACCATCAACCCTACCACCTCTCCGGCTCACCACCACCTCAGCCACCCACCGTATCCAAACTCCAACCGAACCCCCGGCTTCGGCCAGCCTCGCCCCAATCACCTCTGTGGTCGCCGACTCTCATCGCCGTCATCACGACCAAAACCACCTCCACCATTCCCCGTCACCATCACAACCCCCGACCACGACCACTGGCTGGAAAACCCAACTACCACCGCCCTCACGGCCATCACCGAAAAACCCACCAAAAATTAAACCAAAATCGAAACCACTTACTTCCGCCGCGTGCCCGCCGGAGAGTCCACGCCCGACCATCAGCGCCGCTCCGCCTCTCCCCCCGGCGCAGCGCTCCACCATCCGTCGCTCATCGCCGCTCTCGTCCTCCCACGTCTCTTCTCCCCTTTGCCTCCTTCCCTCTCTGCGCTCGGCGCCGCCCGCCGATGAAACCCTCACCTTGGCCGCCCCTCCGCTCCACCATCCGCCGCACTGTGCCGAAGCCCAGTGCCGCAGCCTCTCGCCCCCTCCTCCTCGATCCATCTCCACCGCGCGCAGCATCCCGCTCCTTCCCTCTCCCGACCGCCTCCGCCTCCACCTTGCCAGCCCAGCCGCCTCACTCCGGCTCTCGTCCATCCCGGCCGATCCCCTCCGCTCGCCACTTTCTTTCTTCTTTTATATTTCTTATTTTTGGCTTTAACTCTCTCTCCACTTAATAGTCTTAATTGCATCTTTCCCCTTTCACGAGACAGGGACAGCAGTTGCTGTTGGATGGAAATGTTACGAATGTAACAATTCATTAGTATTATTTCTTCTTTCCTTCCTTTTCTTTTAAAAAAGAAGAAGAAGAGAGAGCAGCATGTGTTGTATGATAAATTAGTATTTTATCATTATTATTATTATTATATTTATTATTATTACTATTATTTGTTATTTGTTAGAAATTGTTATTATTATTATTCTTAATTATTATGAGGATTTTGTTGTGGTTGTTTGTTGATATTATTGTTTTTATGCTAAATATTTCTAACTATTTTAAAAAGATAGTTTTTACGAAAATCGTACTTGACAAAAATAAAAATTTAGTTATAGTCCTAAACTGATTTTTTTTTATTTTTCGAGGTACTTATCTATAATTATTTTTGGCTCATAAAAATATTTTCGTTGCAGATTTTCTATTTAATTAGGAAATAGTTTTCGACTTATAAATCATAATGTAGCCTAAAATGATTTTTCTTTTCTAGATTTTTCATGGTAGTTATCTAATATATATATTTTTTTCTATCTACAGTCGTATCTTTATAAACATAGAGTTTGCCTGAAAACATTTTTCTTTTTCAATTATATATATCTAAAAACTATTTAAGCTAATAAGAAAATATTTTTGAGTATTATAATTAGTTTTCTAAAAATGTATATATTATTTATTTATTTTTGATTATCCTTGTCCATGACTAAATCCCATTACTCCTATTCTCGCACCAATTCTAGAGTACCCTATGTCGACCTAAAATATTCTGACCGTCCTGGACCCAATGGAACTGTCCGTACCCCCATCAGGGGTCACCTTGCATAGTTCTCGCACCGAAGTTGCAGTTCATGCCAGCTTGATCATTGCAGCACACCAGGCTTCCTACCAGGCAAGATACCTTGCCATTTGCTATTTATTTATTTTAGCTCATATTTCATGCATTATTTATTTTCTTTATACAAAATAAACTGTGATACATGGCATAACCTGTTAGAACTTACTGTTCATTTATATTTTCTGCTATGTATTATTTTTCTTATACATTAAACCTAGATTTAGGGGACCACCTTTGTGTGTTGCATTCATGGCCTTGACACGTTGTACCACGAAGTTATGTGTCGCATGTAGAACACGAAAGTGCGTGATTGGCTGGCCACCAGTACGTACAACCCATGCGATAGAAATAACCACTAATAGAGATTGCATGCTAGTTTGACTTAGCGGTTATAGTGGTTTGTGTTGTGGATACAATACAGTAGGCATTGGGCGGGGAGGACAATTCCTTAGTGTATGGGCTTCGATGCACTTCTCTTGTGACCCGGACTCTCCACTGGAGATACGGGGTTGATGACCCATGATTACTGACGGCCATTGACGCTTCTGCGGAACGTTATGCTCTTACTGATGGGGCCTCTGGTGCCCAAGCGGGGATCATGCCGATCCTATTCAGCCAGGGCCCATGCGTAAAAAGGATTGTTCTTAACTACATTTCACTTAGAACGATTAGGTACCTTTATCCGTTAGGTAGGAGTACTTTTGGTTTGAGTACTTGTATCTGACTGTGGCTTGGAACAATAACTTGTCGCAGATTAGTTCATCACATCTTGTCCTTATTTGGTTGTAGGTGTGACTTACTACTTTGATGAGAAGGTATTGAACCTTGTTGGGGTCCGGATACCATATTGGATTCTTAGCATAGAAAGATACGTCACCGTGAATTAGTTTACCATCTCTTGTCCTTGTTTGGTTGGGGGGATGGTACGCTCGTTCAGTAGGTGCGTATTGGACCATGTTATAAATTCAATTGACTTATTTATTTGAGCAATATTTATTCATTTTATATGGCATGATATTATGTGTCTTGTTACGTCCCTCTGAGGACATGGTTATCTCGCCAGGTGTGTGCTATTGTCTTTCGTAGGTGTTCTAGCTCTAGCCATGATCATCGCTATTTTCTTCGAGGATGATTGCACTTGGATCGTCTTCGCTTCGCCCGCCAAAAACATTTTCTTTTTTCATGTATT
The DNA here is from genome assembly GCA_029216955.1 of Iris pallida. Lineage (NCBI taxonomy): Eukaryota > Viridiplantae > Streptophyta > Magnoliopsida > Asparagales > Iridaceae > Iris > Iris pallida. The sequence continues at coordinate 8,189,484 of JANAVB010018998.1, forward strand.
TTTCTTTTACTTGTTGGTAGTGTATTTATCTCCGCCCAACATATTGTATCAAGACAATTCATTATCTTTATATGTTATCATTTATTCATTTTGTGTGGATGAGATTAGATATTGTTCTACAGCATTTTACAGCTTATGTATTCATACGAGGATTCTATATATTGGAGTATACTTCATAGGAATACAGCTGGCATTTCTACGTTCCTAGTCCTACGTATTTTGGGACTGGGGCGTTACATGTTTTTGTGGTGGCCCACGCAGGTCAAGATAAAATTGTTTGGTTACTTTAATGTACCAAGCAAGCCTGCGTATAGGATTAGAAGTCTAGGGTCTCATCCACATACTTGACTCTTTTCTAGATTTTATCTACCGTTTGACTCATCGACTGCATCTTACTTGATTCCATCTAACAAAATTCTTATCTTTCCTTCGTGCCTGCTAGAGATTGACCCTACTAGTTAGATGTCCCAAACACCCTTAGCTTAATTCTTTAAGTTGGATAGAATACCCCACACACCCTTGACCATTAAGGGAATACAAATGGTATTATCTATACCATAGAGACTAGAGGAAGTTAACCCATTTGGTCAACCAAGCCTTGGTCAATAAAACCATAGAATGATGGTATAGGAATAAACAAGACTTAGATCCTTATGACTCTAAGACCATTCATATTTGTTTTTATTCATCTATTATCGTGCCTATATTTTACTATCTGGACTAATGATGCTAATGTAGCCTAGTTTTTGCAAGCTTAGCCTTTTACCAAGCTTGTTCGTGACATATATGTTAATGGAGGTACCCCACTAACATATTGTCTATCAGAACCGGTGCATGATGGTCTGATCAACCAAGTGTACTTTGGTTCGCTTTTATCTATCGTTCTACATAGGTGGAGACATAGCTAAACTTGTCCTCTAGAGTCCCATCCGCGACTGCCTTGGCAACTCCTTTTGTAATTTTTTTTTCGGTCGTCCTTGAATCACGTATTCGTATTCGATAATGCCTCCTTCAAACTCTATATTGCTTCGCCCTCACCCATTTTAGGAGAACGAAAGCATCATACTAGAAATTCCTCTAACCTTCCCATCGGCTATGACCATTCCCACTCGATGTTGCTATATCTTCATCCCAAACTACTTGGCCCTATCAAGACCCTCTAATTGCTTGATTTAAGTGAATCTATTTCGTTCTCTTAATCGTGACCCTCATTTATTACCCGTGACCATACCGTATTATTTTTCTATGATCTAGATCGTGAATTCTTACGGCATGATTTGTTATAGATTGTTTCCCATCGATACCCCCTTGTGTCTTCTCACCCCCCTACAAATTCTAAATTTCGAGGACGAAATTCTTTTCAGTTGGGTAGGATGTAAAACTCCTAAATTTCTACTATATTTTTTTTATTTTATCAATTTTGGTATTGATTTAAAATTTTTGTATTGTACGTCGCGTAGTCATATTGTACGCAAACGACGTATTTCGTAATTGCTCGTCGAGTACGAATATGGACGAGCGTACATATTTTTAGAAAAATATTTAATTTTAATTTTTATAGTTCAAAATAATTTATATAATAAATACTTTGCTATCATTCAAGAATTGCTAAGTTTGTTCCTTTCATTTTAACGGCCCTTCAACTACTAATAATAAATAATATTTTTATTGTATACTAGAAAAATATATTTATGTAAATAACATTTGTGTACACATATATCATAATTATTTATTACCTTATTTTAAATAAATAGCATAATTTTCGAAATTATTATTATTAGCATTATTGGAAAACATATTTTTGAAATAACTGTGACAATTTAAATTTTGATTTGATTCCATGGATACATTTAAATAGTAAACTAATATCTATATTTGAAATTGATTTGATTTTAAACTAAAAGAATTTAATTTGATTTAAATTGGATTTGTATTTGAAATTGGATTTGATTGCTTTTAAATTTAAACTACGAATTATCTAATTTGGGTTTTAAATAAATCCTAATCCTATCCAATTGGGAATTCCCACATCCTATAAATAGGCAGGTACTCATCCATAATTCTCCACTATTTATTCTTCCACAAATTCCACCACAATAGTGCGTGCATCGTGTCCGTGTTCCCCGTCCAAATCTTATTCCATTATTTTACATATACATTATTTCTCTCGTGCCGACAACCCCGACACGATTCACCTAAACTCCTAACGTATCCAAATCCCGGCAACACCCAACCTTCCCTCTACTCCTTTTGGCTAACTCCGGTACTCTCACGACAGCCTTGCCCTCCACCGTGTCCCGTCCACCACGCCCGATCCCACACAACAAACGGTAACCCGTCGCCGTAACCAACGTCTCGCCTCCCCACTCCAGCGATCCAACAAAAACACCACCACCATCACCAGCATCAACCCTACCACCTCTCCGGCTCACCACCACCTCAGCCACCCACCGTACCCAGACTCCAACCGAACCCCCGGCTTCGGCCAGCCTCGCCCCAATCACCTCTGTGGCCGCCGACTCTCATCGTCGTCATCACGACCAAAACCACCTCCATCATTCCCCGTCACCATCACAACCCCCGACCACGGCCACTGGCCGAAAAATCCAACCACCACCGCCCTCACGGCCATCGTCGGAAAACCCACCAAAAATTAAACCAAAATCGAAACCACTTACCTCCGGCGCGCGCCCGCCGGCGAGTCCCCGCCCGACCATCAGTGCCGCTCCGCCTCCTCCCCCGGCGCAGCGCTCCACCATCCGCCGCTCACCGCCGCTCTCGTCCTTCCGCCCCTCTTCTCCCCTTCGCCTCCTTCCCTCTTCGCGCTCGGCGCCGCCCGCCGATGAAACCCTCACCTTGGCCGCCCCGCCGCTCCACCATCGGCCGCACTGCGCCGAAGCCCAGTGCCGCAGCCTCTCTTCCCCTCCTCCTCGATCCATCTCCACCGTACGCAGCATCCTGCTCCTTCCCTCTCCCGACCGCCTCCGCCTCCACCTTGCCAGCCCAGCCGCCTCACTCCGGCTCTCGCCCATCCCGGCCGATCCCCTCCGCTCGCCACTTTCTTCCTTCTTTTTTATTTCTTATTTTTGGCTTCGACTCTCTCTCCACTTAATAGTCTTAATTGCATCTTCCCCTTTCACGAGACAGGGACAACAGGTTGCTGTTGGATGGAAATGTTACGAATGTAACAATTCATTAGTATTATTTCTTCTTTCCTTCCTTTTCTTTTAAAAAAAAAGAAGAGAGAGCAGCATGTGCTGTATGATAAAGTTAGTATTTTATCATTATTATTATTATTATTATTATTATTATTATTATTATATTTATTATCATTACTATTATTTGTTATTTGTTAGAAATTGTTATTATTATTATTCTTAATTATTATGAGGATTTTGTTGTGGTTATTTGTTGATATTATTGTTTTTATGGTAAATATTTCTAACTATTTTAAAAAGATAGTTTTTACCAAAATCGTACTTGACAAAAATAAAAATTTAGTTATAGCCCTAAACTGATTTTTTTTTTCGAGGTACTTATCTATAATTATTTTTGGCTCATAAAAATATTTTCGTTGCAAATTTTCTATTTAATTAAGAAATAGTTTTCGACTTATAAATCATAATGTAGCCTAAAATGATTTTTCTTTTCTACATTTTTCAAGGTAGTTATCTAATATATATATATATATATTTTTCTATCTAGAGTCGTATCTTTACAAACTTAGAGTTTGCCTTATAATATTTTTATTTTTCAATTATATATATCTAAAAACTATTTTAGCTAATAAGAAAATATTTTCGAGTATTATAATTAGTTTTCTAAAAACGTATATATTATTTATTATCCTTGTCCATGACTAAATCCCATTACTCCTATTCTCGCACCAATTCTAGACTACCCTATGTCGACCTAAACTATTCTGACCGTCCTGGACCCAATGGAACTGTCCGTGCGCCCATCAGGGGTCACCTTGCATAGTTGTTGCACCGAAGTCGTAGTTCATGCCAGCTTTATCATTGCATCACACCAGGCGTCCTACCGGGCAAGACACCTTGCCATTTGCTGTTTATTTATTTTAGCTCATATTTCATGCATTATTTATTTTCTTTATGCAAAATAAACTGTGATACATGGCATAATCTGTTAGAACTTACTGTTCATTTATATTTTCTGCTATGTATTATTTTTCTTACACATTAAACCTAGATTTAAGGGACCACCTTTGTGTGTTGCATTCTTGGCCTTGACACGTTGTCCCACGAAGTTGTGTGTCGCATGTAGAACAGAAAACTGAGTGATTGACTGGCCACCAGTACGTACAAGCCGTACGATAGGGATAACCGCTAATAGAGATTGTATGCTAGTTTTGACTTAACGGTTATAGTGGTTTGTGTTGTGGATATAATACAGTAGACATTGGACGGGGAGGACAATTCCTTAGCGTAAGGACTTCGATGCACTTCTCTTGTGACCCGGACTCTCCGCTGGAGATACGGGGTTGATGACCCATGATTACTGACGGCCACTGATGCTTCTGCGGAGCATTATGCTCTTACTGATGGGGCATCTGGTGCCCAAGGGGGACCATGTCGATCCTATTCAGCCAGGGCCCATGCGTAGGAAAGATTGTTCTTAACTACATTTCACTTAGAACGGTTAGGCACCTTTATCCGTTAGGTACGAGTACTTTTGGTTCGAGTACTTGTATCTGACCATGGCTTGGAACAATAACTTGTCGCTGTTTGCTATTGATTGTAAAAGTAAAGAACAATTATTGGAGGACTGAACTTAGACTCATAATACAAACTCGCTTGTATAAAGAAATCCTAGGGACAAAAACCTAGGTACAGCAATCTAAGTACAATTGTTTATTTTAGATTCTGGGGGGGGTGACGATAGAGGCTCGGAAAGGCGACGGTAGCCCTGGCTTACTCCTTGGATGATCGGTATGCAGCCTTGGCTCCTTGTGAAAAGATGGTTTGCGTTGACGAAGAAGTGCTCTTTTTGCTCCTCTGTTGCTCTCCTGGCTTCTCTCTCTCTCTGTGTATTCTCTCTCTGACTCTGTATATTTTTATTCTTTTGTTGCCGGTCTTTGTGCAAAGAAATGATGCTGGCTATTTATAAGAGTGGGGTGTGACCATTAGGGTTTGCTAATGATCATTGTTTTGGAATGTCGGTGCTCCTTCAATCTATCTGAACCCTTAGTCCTGATTACAATGAATCTCGGCCATTAATGAGGATAGCACCGAATCTTGTGAGCAATTAATATTGATTGCTTTAAATCTTCATGATTGATTATACCAATGCCCGATTGCTCGCCACGTGTCCCATTGGCTTGATAATAAATGATATGCCTTGATCTCAGTAATTATGATGATGATGTCAGATATATTTGTTGAGATTCGGTTAAATCGTTGATTAATCCGATGCCACGTGTTTTGATTGTGGGTCCTGCCAGAGCCGCATAGGATGGGCAATACTTGAACCGCAGGAAGATACTCTTTGTGAGCCGCATAGGACAATGCTTCATCGAACCGCAGGGAACGAACTCTCAATGAGCCGCATATGCATAGTCTTTGCGAGCCGCATGAGCTAGCGTTGTATTGAGCCGCAGGGGCTGAGCTCTCAGTGGGCCGCGTATGGCTGATTTCTGCTAGTCATATAGGGTGACTTCTCCATGAGCCGCATGAAGCTGTTCTCTATTTAAGCCGCATGAGATTTGCCACGTGGCTACCTAGGATTTCTGACGGATCGGGTCAGAGATCTTCTTCTTTTTCCGAAGAGTCTGTCATTATGGCAGAGTCATTATGACACTTTATGCCAGAGCCGCCACAGTCGTCAAATCGTGTCAGAGCATTAAATGAGGCCACTATTCAAAGGGCCAGCTGTAGGAAAGGATCTCAGGGGGACACTTGGCATGGATCGAGCCGCATATTCCTGCTGAACCGCATACACTCTCAAGCCGCATGAGACAGAGAGTCTTCCTTTGAACTGTATAAGACAGCTCCCATATGAGCCGTATGGGCTTCGTATCCGGAGCCGCATGGACCATTATTCTGATATTTTCTATGCTTCTACAGGACCCCCTTCAAAGTTTTCAATTAGCAAAATTGAAACACTTTGAATAAGAAGCATGGTCCCGTTTATGCCGCATAAGCGTCCCAGCCGCATAGATTCATCTGTCCGCACAGGCTCTTTGTCACGTGTCCTGACTACGTGTGCAAATCTTCATTAAATGCTCTTGATTTGTTTTCGAATTAACGCCGTCTTTTGGGGGAGGATCCCAAAGTTTTTATTCTTTTGATTGTCCAGTTTGCCTCGACAGCCGAAGGGTCGATCTCGTCGTACGAGGCGTCGGTTCATAGTCCTTCTGTCTATAAATATGCGTATGTTCGGTTGGATTTTTTTAGACTTTTTCTTGACCAAAAGCTTCTGTCTTTGTCTCCTTCCTTCATCTGATCAACCGAAATGGCGCCTAGGATTTCCAAAGTTGTGAAGAAGGCCGTGGCGAAGAAAAAGAAATCAGCTTCGTCTTCGACTGTCGTTTCCCCTGTCCGCCTTGACGTTTACGTCGCTATCGAAGGTAACAACTGTGTAGAAGATAGGGTCTGCTCTACTGCCTACTTTGTGTACAAAACCACGTGGTTCGCATATATGTCCTCTGATCGTGCCGTATGGGATGTATCCCATGTCTGAGCCGCATACAAGTTCAACTTACGTAGTCTGCATTTATATCCTGTGACCGAGCCGCATGGAGTATGCACCATGCGAGTTACGGGGTCCGCCTACACATCTCATGATCAAGTCGCATGGGGTATGCTTTATGTAGGAACCGCATGTGAGTTCAACTTACGTGGTCCGTATATACGTCCCATGACTTGAATCCGCATGAGGTTTTCCCTATGTTCGACCCGTATGCGAGTTGCCTTCAACGAGCCGCATGACTCTTTAGAATATCTTTTGCTTCATTTTGTTGTTTTGTTCTTGCAGTATCTCCGCTGACGCTGAGGTTGCAGTGACAGAAGAGCCGTCGCCTCCTGCCATTGACCAGGGGTCTCCCTTTGTGACAGAGACGAAGAAGGAGGAACCGTCGTCTGCGCAGGATGGTCTCTCTCCAAATGTCGAGGCTGTTGGGGGTGGTAGCTCTTGGAATTCTGATGGTCCTATTCTGGACGAGGATCTCCTTCAACTGCATCCCTCGTATGTGAAGTGGTTGAGGGAGTGGTATATGCGTTTCTGTAACTAGGTTTTAGGGATTCCTTGTATGTTTCTGTCTGTTTAGCTGTGGTTTGTGTTTTCCCTTTTCGTCTGAAGAAGTAATAAAGAATTTCCTTTGGTTTTTTGTTTGTTAATTGTGTGAATGTAGCTGGACATTCCAATGAATGGAATATACTTGCTTCCCTCTTTTCTTATAATGGTTACCTTTGGTTCTGTGTGAACTTTGTATCCCTAGTGTTGATTACGACTGGGTACTTATTCTGAAAGAGTGGGGCTATATCAAATCTGGGGACTTTATTCCCCCAGTGGAATCTTTGCTCGTCTGGGCGACGTAGTTGACTTCAGAGTCAATGTGTCGAACTAGTCAGTGGTTTGAGCGGTCGACTGCCTCGCTGACGGACTATTTCTTGACGTTGTGTGCCTCTGAACCATAGTTGTTCCTCTGTCTTGTCTTGCTTGTTTTCTTTTTATTTCTATCTTGTAGCAGCGATATAATCCCGGAGGACGTGGAACTTTGAAAATGGATATGTTTCGTCTCATCTTTTCTTTCTTTGTACTTGGGTGTTTTGTGGAATTGGACTTGCTGGAGGATTATTTGTGGACCTGTTATCCTAGGCGTACCTTGGTTTTAGGTACGGATAACAAGTTTGGACAGGATGTCCGGAACAGCCGTGGTAAAGTGGTCATGGATGTTCTCGGTGCTAAAAAAAAAGAATGCCGTAGAGCAGCTGGGCTCCCGGGGCATGGTGGGGTAGTGAATTTGTGCTAAGAAGCTTAGCAAAGGAATATTTGTGGACCTATTATCCTTGGCGTACCCTGGTTCGGGATACAGATAATAGGGTGAAAGGAAAACCAACATATTTGCTCAGAGGTCATGAGGACATGGCAGGCATGAGGGTTTTACCGTGGAACCTTCCTGCTCAGAGGTAGTGAGGACATGGCAGGGGAGGTTTCACGGAGGATATTCGTGGTCAACAACGGACATTTGTGGACCTATTATCCTTGTCGTACTCCGGTTATGGGTACAGATAATAGGTCGAAAGGAGACCGACATACTTGCTCAGAGGTAATATGGACATGGCAAGCATGAAGGGTTCTTCGACGGAGCCTTCCCACTCAGAGGTAATGATGACATGGCAGGAGTGGGCTCAATGAAGAGGGAGTACATAGAACGACTCAGAGGTAGGAGAACGTGGAGGTTCTATGTGAGGGGCGGTTTGTTTTTGGTGGAAGTGAAAACGATTCAGAGGTAATAAGGACATGTCCGTTTTCGGAAATTTGTGGATCGATTACCCTTTTTGTGCACTGGGAGTGCGGGTATTGGATCATGAGGGAGGATCTCTTCCAGGAAAGCAAGTTCAGAGGTATAATCATACGTGACTTACTATCTGAAAGAGTGACCAAAATGTGAGTTCAGAGGCACCAGCGGGTACATAACTCGGTAAATTAACATATTGAGAAAGTGGGAGTCCAGCGACACCAGCGGGTACATGACTCGATAATCTAAAGAGGATGTAGGGGTGAGTTCAGGGGCACCAGCAGGTACATGACTCGATAATCTTGAAATGTTGTGGGTGTGAGTTTAGTGGTACTAGCTGGTACATGACTCGATAATCTGAAATGCTTAGGGTGTGAGTTCAGTGGTACCAGCGGGCACATAACTCGATAATCTTGAAATGTTGTGGGTGTGAGTTCAGTGGTACCAGCTGGTATATGACTCGATAATCTGAAATGCTGAGGGTGTGAGTTCAGTGGTACCAGCGGGCACATGACTCGACGACCTTGTAGCGAATGTCGTTTAGACATAATATTTCTTCAGGAACTTGCCGTTGACGGGCAGCATGAGCAAGTCTCCGTTTTGGTTTGCAAGGCGGTAAGCACCGTTGGAGAATACCGTCTCAATGATAAATGGGCCCTCCCACTTTGGCTAGAATTTGCCGGTGGTCTTGTGAGTCATGACCATTGGCCTCCGGACTGCCAAGACGAGATCGCCTACCTGGAATGTTCTGATTTTGACCTTCTTGTTGAAGGCTCCTGAGATGCGTGCTTGGTATAGCTCGATCCTTTGCTGAGCTAGGAGGCGCTTTTCATCTAAGGCCTCTAACTCTTGCAGTCGACGTCGGTAGTTATCATCGGTTGTCAATTGGTGTGTGAGGACGACACGTAGTGAGGGGATATGTGTCTCCAAGGGGAGGACTGCCTCACTTCCGTATACCAGGGAGAACGGTGTATTTTCGGTGGCTGTTCGGACCGTGGTGCGATAAGCCCATAAGCACTCGCCGAGCTTATCGTTCTAGTCACGTTTGTTGGAGGAGACAAACTTCTTGAGAAGTTTGATGATTGTTTTGTTGAATGCCTCTGCTAACCCATTTGCTGTCGGGTTATACGACGTCGAGGCGATATTCTGAATACGGTGCTTATCGCAAAACCGATAGAATGCGTGGCTTGTAAACTACGGACCATTATCATGGATGATCCTTCGGGGTAGTCCAAAGCTGTAGATGACATGGTGTTTAAGGAAGCTGATCACGTTTGAAGTCTTGACTTCTGCAAGTGGGACAGCTTCCGCCCATTTAGAGAAGTAATCAGTGATCGCAAGTATGAAACGATGTCCTCGGAAGGAAGGTGGGGTGATTGGACCAATAATATCCATTCCCCATGCTTCAAATGGCCCGGACGCCACTGTCGGATGTAAAAATTCGGAGGGTTGGTGGATGAAGTCCGCGTGGACTTGGCAAGCTTTGCACTTTCTAGCATAATATATCGCGTTTGCCACCATTGTGGGCCAATAGTAGCCCATTCGGCAAAGGCGGTCTTGCAGTTTCGGGCCGGGCTGGTGGGCCCCGCAAACACCGTCATGGGCTTCTCATACGGCTTCTTTGGCTTCTGCGTTTGACAGACATCGAAGCAGTAATCCGTCGTAGGAGCGACGATACAGCATTTTCGTCTCTGTATCGTACAAGAATATGAGGGAACGCCTTCTGATGGAAGTAGCTTCCTTCGGGTTCTCAGGTAGGATGTCGTAGACGACGAAGTCGATGAATGGTTGTCTCCAATCTGGGGCGTCATCGATCGTCTGTGCAGAATAACTTGCGACAAATTGCATATTATTTTTGGGACAGACCAGTTCATGGCCTATCACTTCCACTGATTGTCGATCATAATTCGGAACTGCTAGGGAAGCGGCGAGACCAGCTAGGGCATTGGCTTCAATATTTCGGAGTCTGGGGACGTGCTCGATGAAGAACCCCTCAAATGCCGAGATGATATTGATCGCTATTTGATGATAAGGGATCATGTCTTCATGGCGTACCTCGTACGAACCCCGGATCTGATTGACGATTAGTTGGGAATCGCCGTACGCTTCAAGGTATTCTACCCCCAGCTCTTTTGCAAGTTGGAGGCCAATGACCAGAGCGTTGTACTCGGCCATATTGTTAGAACAGGGTTCAGTGAGGGAATAAGCGCGGTTAATCACCAATCCGGAAGGAGAGATTAGTACTACTCCGACTCCGACGACTATATTGCCTTTAGGTCCGGTCCTCGAAGCGTCGTCGAAGAACATTCGCCATATATTTTCGTGGGAGGTTGTATGCGAGTCGGTGACCTCATCTGGGATCTCTTCGTATATCCTGGAGGACTCCGAGCCTGGGTGGGCTGCCAAGAAATCTGCCAGGGCTTGACCTTTGACTGCCTTTTGGGGGACGAAGATCATATGATAAGGGGACAGCAGTATTGCCCATGTAGCGAGGCGAGAGCTGAGTGCCCCTGGTTTAGTCATGAGGACCCTGAGAGGGTTAACTCGTGAGATCACATGTATCGTTTGCCCGATGGCATAGTGCCGTATTTTCTGAATGGCGAACACCAGAGCGAGGCATTCCTTCTCCACAGTGGTGTATCGATGCTCTGGTCTAATCATCATTCGGCTGAGGTAATATATGGCCTGTTCATGGCCTGTATCGTTATTCTGTGCTAGCAGAGCACCGAGGGAGTGTTCCATTGCTCGTACATAGAGCAGAAATGGTTTTCCAGGGACTGGGGCTACCAAGACCGGAGGATTTGACAGATATTCTTTGATGCTATCGAAAGCACGCTGGCATTCTTCGTCCCATGTGAATGAGACTCCTTTCTTCATGAGGTGCATAAATGGCCGGCATCGCCCGGAGAGGTTGGAAATGAACCTTCTGATGTAAGCTTGCCTTCCCTGAAGGCCTCTGAGTTCGCGAAGATTTTTCGGGGGACCCATCTCCATGATTGTTTTTGTCTTCACGGGGTCTACATGGATACCCTTTGCAGTGATGATGAAGCCTAAGAACTTCTCGCTAGATACGCCCAGGAAGGACTTCGTAGGGTTCATCTTCAAATTGTGCGTCCGCATTAGGTCGAATACCGTCCTTAGATCCTGCAGATGGTCTCCTTTGCTACGGCTCTTGATGGCTATATCATCAACATAGCACTCCACCGTCTTGCGTAAGTGGTCTCTGAAGATGATGCTCATAGCTCTTTGATATGTGGCGCCAGCATTCTTTAAACCGAAAGGCATGACTGTGTAGCAGTACGTGCCAATCGGTGTTCGGAATGATGTATGCTTTTCGTCGTCGGGAGACATCTTGATTTGGTTGTATCCTGAGAAGCCATCCATGAATGACATGCGCTCAAAGTCGCAGGTATTGTCGATCATGATGTCTGTGATAGGAAGGAGGAATTCATCTTTGGGGCATGCCTCGTTCAGATTACGGAAGTCGATGCAGATTCGAATTTTCCCATTCTTCTTGAGGACATGTACTATATTGGCGACCCAATCGGGATGTTGCTCCTCACGAATGAAGCCGCTGGCTATTAGTTTGTTGACTTCAGCTTCGATCGCGTCCATGATGCTTGGGCGGAAGCGTCGCTGTTGTTGTTTGACTGGCTTCGCATCTGGCCGAATATTGAGTTTATGAAGAGCGATGTCAGGATTTAACCCTGACATGTCTTCATAGTTCCAGGCGAACACATTAATGTACTCCCTGACAAGTTCTAACAGCGACTCCCGTTCTTCGTTGGTTAGGCTTTCACTGATGAAGATCGGTTTTGGAGAAGATTCGCTGCCGAGATCCACTTGTATGACCTTATCTTCAGTAGAAGGTTCTCTCAGTTCGAATCACTTTTCCCATTGTGCGTCTAATTGCTGGGCCCATGGCTCCAGCTCGAGGATTTCGGGGATGTCTTCGTCTTCCTCGTAAGCGTCGGCGAACGTCATATTGACTGACATGACTTGTCTGAACACATCTCTGATGCTGGTATCTGAGTCAGAAGTTGGCGATCTGGTTGAATGCGACTGCCAGTCGCATTCTTCATCTGAACTTTCCGGGGTCGTAGTAGGCGTTACATACCCTAACCCGTATTGAGTTTTGTTATAGTAGTTCCATGGTTTGCCCGCCGGGGCTGGCGGCTTCAAAGGTAATCGTCGCCCAGTGTCATAGTTTAATCCTGGCGTAGTCTCTAGATCATACCCCTATTTCTGCATGAGATATTTGGATTGAGGGCTATAGAGATACAGAGGCAGTCTCCCGGCATCTGACCCGAGGTCGTCTTCTTCTATGGTGCGGGGATGAGGGTTGTTCGTCCGGCCGAAGATGACTGGATGATCCCCTCCCTTGTGTATTCGGTAGGCGTCTTCTACTGGAGTGAGCTGGATTGCGGTGTACACATTTGTCACCTGTGTGTGTAGGTGAGCGCCTATGCCGTATTCCATAGCATACATCGTACATAGCTTATTGAGCTCGATGTAGTTCAAAGATAACCCTTTATTGATGAAGTAAGGTATCTTTTCTAGGGGGATTACATCATCAGCGGAGGGGACATTAGTGTGGGCGGCCACATACTTGGCTAGTTCCGGTTCCTCTTCGATTACCCCCTGTGTGAACGAAGACTGAGAGGACGACCTAGGAAGCTTGATTGTCAGTGGTCCAGTTGATGGAGCAGAGCATGGGGTAGTTGGCAGACTGGCGACCCCCAGTTTGGCATTCGATGTGGAGCAAGGAGTGGCTGGTTCGCTGGAAGTGTCAGACCTTGCATCGAGGCGACAACCTTTCTTGGGAAGACGTATTGTCAATGGCCTGTCCGAGGGTTGAGCTTCCCTGTTTGTGGTTGACTGACTCTTGGTAACCTGATTGTTAGTGGCTCCGTCGTGGGTCTCGGCACTTGGCCGGATCTCGGCAGCCGGATTGCTATCTGCTCCTCTTGCGCCGAGAGGCTGATCGCGTCCTTCCGCAGAGTGGCGGTGAGGGGTGCAGACTTGCCCGGTTTGCGAGCTTGGAGGTGGATCGTCAGGGGTCCTTCTGATCCTGTGGCTGTCTCAGTATGAGCTTGTGTGTCTCCTTCATCCAGGTGCCTCTTCGACTTTTCGTATAAATAGAAGTCCGAGTAGTAAGATTCGACCCCTTTGAAGGGATCAATGTCAGCAAACTCTGTCTTTACGAAGCCGTGTTTGTCGACATATTTGAAGCACTAGTGTAGCATGGAAGGCACGATCATATAATCGTGTATCTATGGGCGCCCCAAGAGGATGTTGTAAGAAGTGTCTGCATCTATGACGTAGCAGGTGACCTCGGATTGGAGATCGCCAATTTGACACTTCAGACGAATCTTCCCGATAGGGTAGCTCCTGCCCGAATTGAAACCGCTGATGGCGGTGCTTGTAGGTGTTAGGCGATGCATTGGAATGCGGAGATGATGTAGCAGACCTTTCGGAATGATGCTTATGGAAGAGCCAGGATCAATGTGCATCCGATCCACCTTCACGTTGTCGATGTATCTCGTGTAGTATAGCGGGCGATCATGTAGGTTGGTTTTGATGAGCATGTCCTGCAGAGTGAAGACGATGTTGGGCATTGCTCCCGTACAGGCACTATCTTGGAGATCGATGGTTGAGTCCTCCCCAGTGAGGTTAGATTGAGCGAGATAGGCATCGGCATTTTGGAGTGCTTCGCTCAATGCAATACGAACGTCTTTGGAGAGCCTCAGGAGTTCATATAATGACAATTTGGCCGGAGTATTAGCCAATTGTGCTAAGATGTCAAAGTTGTAGGGCCTCTCTAGCCCTTGGGCTGCGTCCTTTCAGAGAGATTTGTCGAAGCGAGTCTCCTTCGGCCTAGGCTTGTCGGTCGTCGAAGGCTGAGCCGGTCCCAGAGCATCAGTTGCAGTGGGTTGATGATTTTCAGCTGGACTATCAACCACAGGATGGGATTGCGCTCCGGACCGCGTGACGACGGCTGTAGCTTCCTCGTTGTCTGCTGAAATTATGCGGCAGGTCTTGATTTTTCCACTCATTTTGTTGGTGGGAGATGGTGTGGGCCGAGTTACTTCTGACACCAAGTCTGGATGGACCCACATGACCTCTCCTCTTGAGGTGGTGAGAGGTACTAGACCAGCAGCTTGTTTTCGGGGCGGAGGAAGATTGGTAATCTCCATTGTCGCAAGAGGGACGGGAATTACCCCGTCTTGGGTCTCCGTTGGAGGAAAGTTGCCGAATTGTACGGACACTATATTGGCTGCTACGGTTACCTCTTCGAAGTCGATGGCCAGAGCGTTCGAATCGATGAGGCTTTGGATATGCCGTTTTAGTTGGTAGCAGTCATGTGTAGCGTGGTGTACATAACGGTGGTAATGGCAGAACTTCGGGTTCTCCAAATCAGTCGGCCGAGGCTCCCGTCTTGGTGGAGGAAGCTGAATTCTACCTCCTTGTATAAGCATGTCTAAGATAGGCCTGACGTGGCCGTCTTCGAAAGAGTAAGTGATCTGAGGCCATTGCTTGTCTGCTGGCTGTGGCTCGGGCTTCTGGGCCGTGTCGGCCACCATAGCCTATTTTCCCTTGCTGTCCCGATTGTTGGAGGGGTTACCCCCATTATCATTGTTGAGACGCTTGCCCTTGTTTTCTCCTTCTGAGATGTGCAACCCCAGTTGGCGGGCCTTCTTCAGTCGTTCTTCAGCGCTTGTGGCGCTGATGATGAACGCCTTCCAATCTTTGAATTGACTCTCGCCCATCCAGAGATTGATCGTTGGAAGTCGTCTCTTTTGGCAGATTTCGATCAAAGAAGAATCCGGATTTTCGGAAGGCAGCTTCATGGCGGTCTGGCAGAACCGCTCGATGTAGTTCCTTGTTAGCTCCTTCTCCCCTTGGATGACGTCCATGAGAGTGGACATAGTGATGTCTTGTCCTACTTCATAGAATCGTTCCAAGAACATGCGCTTGAAGCCGGCGAAGGAATGGATGCAGTTGTCCGATAGATTGCGGTACCAATCAAAGGCGACTCCTTCGAATGCTCCAATGAATAACCGTGTGAGGATCGCATCTTCATGGGGCAGATGGTCGGTGGTGACCT
The DNA here is from genome assembly GCA_029216955.1 of Iris pallida. NCBI lineage: Eukaryota > Viridiplantae > Streptophyta > Magnoliopsida > Asparagales > Iridaceae > Iris > Iris pallida. Next base: position 8,205,071 of record JANAVB010018998.1, read on the forward strand.
CAAAGTAAGTGATGTATCGACTTGCTGAGGTTTTGCCATCATACGGGTTGATGTTGAACGGCTTATATCTTGGTGGGAATGGAATATCCCTCCACTCAGCAGGATATGGTTGCCGTATTCTGAGATCTTGAGCGTTTTTTCGGGCATGAAACATGGCACGGAGCTCTTGGACCTCTCTTCTTACTTCTCGGGTCTCATCTGTCGCGGCGGGGGCTGTTATTTCGGGAGGATTATTGCCCGGGTTTGGTGCCGCTGAGTTCGAATCTATATTGCCCGTGGGGCCCGTGTTTGTTTGACCAGGCGCTCCTCCTTGTAAAGTGGGCAGAGCCGTTTTAATCTCGTCTACAGACTTGACCAAAGCAAGTAATATGGCTTCGAGACTGTCGATGCGCTGGCGATCACTGGAACTACCTTGATCGCTGTCCGTCATGAACACCGTTCTTACGTAAGGAGCGATGGAAGGAACGGTGGAGGATGTGCCCTCTGAGTCGTACCCATGCACCGAGAAGTCATCGGGATAGGTGGAAATGTTCTTTTCGGGCTCGGACTCGGAGGGAACGGTATCCCCAGCTTCAGAGCTTGCCTTGTCTTGAGAGTTACGGATGTCCTCGGGGGCATCAGCGTCCGTTGCTCCTGATGGAAGAGTTATTTGTGCGGACTCGGTTCCTTGGAACATCGGATTGTTGCGGATGTTCGGAGGAGTGTTACCCCCAGCTCCTTCAACCCCCAGCGATGTAGATGATGAATTTCTCATCGAGGTAAATTTTATCTTTGAACGGGTGTGTTGGAATACACCAGTGGAGGGCAACCGTTTAGACGACAGTTTCTTAGTTGTAATGGTTGATATCTTCGGACTGGAGACGCTCGTTTTCTTCCTCCTCTCTTCGGCGGGAACTTTTTGAGCTGAATTGCAGGAGACAACAGGAGGTGCCTCTTCTTCTGAGTTCGGGTGCTGTAGCCTTTGGAAGGCGGATGGCCGAGCTTCCGTCATTGCTGCGTTGTTGCAGCAGCAATTGACGATGATTTTGGTACAGCGATGTCCAAGCAAGGACTCTTTGCACACCGACACTCCTTCTCTTTCCTTGCGTTTGTGGAGGATCGTCTCCCGCAGGTCAGAGGAACCACTCTGTCTGTTTGCCGCGGGGGGCTGGACTTGAGTGGTTGTATACAACTTTCCATCCGAGGCCCGTGTGATAGTCAACGGGATGCTCTGATAGTCAGAGGTTAGGACAGCTGACTGGGCTCGATGAGCCCGCGTTGCCCTAGACTTCCTCCTTCTAGCACTTGTGGGTGCGTAATAGGAGGAGTCCAAGTTGAATGCCACAGAATCTGGCTTATCATACAGAGAATCATCAGGGTCGGGACCGTATGAGAGACGGTCGAAGACCGATCGAGAGAAGCGTGGAACGGACGCTATGCCGCCAGAGTTGGGTACCGTGCAGGCTGTCTGCATGCGATCATCTTCTGCTGTCGGATGAGTTGTCTTTGGGCGGTTAGGAGTCACGATCGTGCAGGCTAGCCGCATGCGGTTGGCAATAGTGGCCGCATGGGTTCTCTGCAAGCGGCTGCCTCCTGTAGCCTCATGTGTTTCATCCATGTGATTGGCGACTGTAGCTGCATAAACTATACGGCTGCCAGATGTGACCGCATGATTCTTCTTCATGCGGCCAGCGACTGTGGTCGCATGAGCCTTTTTTACTCGGCTAGCACCCCTATACGGCTCAGTTCGCGTAGAGTTCCTCTTTGCCTCTGTAAGTCCAGCATCTTGGTGTTTTCTTCTGCCGGACTTGGAGACAGTAGAGTTGTCTACGGTCTGAAGTGGGGCCGTAGAAGAGTTCTTCTCACCGTCTTGAGCAACATAGGGTACACCGTCGGGGGCTTGGGGAGGAGCAAATGATTTTGGCCTCCACTCTTTGCAAGCCTTTGTCGTGCGGGTGCGCTTCTGGACCGGGCCAGCGCTTCCTTCGGAGAGCATCTCTTCAAACGCTTGTTGGTCGAAGCGGACGACCATCTTTTGTTGCGTGGAGCCAAGTTTGGCTGCATCCGATTGCGTCACCAACTGTCGTACGGGTGCGCTTCTGGACCGGGCCAGCAATCTAAGTACAATTATTTATTTTAGATTCTGGGGGGTTACGATAGAGGCTCGGAAAGGCGACGGCAGCCCTGCCTTACTCCTTGGACGATCGGTATGCAGCCTTGGCTCCTTATGAAAAGATGGTTGGCGTTGACAAAGAAGTGCTCTTTTTGCTCCTCTGTTGCCCTCCTGGCTTCTCTCTCTCTGTGTATTCTCTCTCTGACTCTGTATATTTTTATTCTTTTGTTGTCGGTCCTTTTTGCAAAGAAATGATGCTGGCTATTTATAAGAGTAGGGTGTGACCATTAGGGTTTGCTAATGATCATTGTTTTGGAATGTCGGCGCTCCTTCAATCTATCTGAACCCTTGGTCCTGATTACAATGAATCTCGGCCATTAATGAGGATAGCACCGAATCTTATGAGCAATTAATATTGATTGCTTTAAATCTTCATGATTGATTATACCAATGCCCGATTCCTTGCCACATGTCCCATTGGCTTGATGATAAATGATATGCCTTGATCTCAGTAATTATGATGATGATGTCAGATATATTTGTTGAGGTTCGGTTAATTCGTTGATTGATCCGATGCCACGTCTTTTGATTGTGGGTCGTGCCAAAGCCGTATAGAATGGGCAACACTTGAACCGCAGGGAGATACTCTTCGTGAGCCGTATAGGACAATGCTTCATCGAACCGCAGGGAACGAACTCTCAATGAGCCGCATATGCATAGTCTTTGCGAGCCGCATGAGCTAGCGTTGTATTGAGCCGCAGGGGCTGAGCTCTTAGTGGGCCGCATATGGCTGATTTCTGCTAGTCATATAGGGTGACTTCTCCGTGAGCCGCATGAAGCTGTTCTCTATTTAAGCCGCATGAGATTTGTCACGTGGCTACCTAGGATTTCTGACGGATCGGGTCAGAGATCTTCTTCTTTTCCCGAAGAGTCTGTCATTATGGCAGAGTCATTATGACACTTTATGCCAGAGCCGCCACAGTCGTCAAATCGTGTCAGAGCATTAAATGAGGCCACTATTCAAAGGGCCAGCTGTAGGAAAGGATCTCAGGGGGACACGTGGCATGGATCGAGCCGCATATTCCTGCTGAACCGCATACACTCTCGAGCCGTATGAGACAGAGAGTCTTCCTTTGAACTGTATAAGACAGCTCCCATATGAGCCGTATGGGCTTCGTATCCGGAGCCGCATGGACCATTATTCTGATATTTTCTATGCTTCTACAGTCGCGAATTAGTTTGTCACATCTTGTCCTTGTTTGGTTGTAGGTGTGACTTACTACTTCGATGAGAAGGTATTGAACCTTGTTGGGGTCCGGATACCATATTGGATTCTTAGCATGGAAAGATACGTCACCGTGAATTAGTTTACCATCTCCTGTCCTTGTTTGGTTGGGGGGATGGTATGCTCGTTCAGTAGGTGCGTATTGGACCATGTTATAAATTCAATTGACTTATTTATTTGAGCAATATTTATTCAGTTTATATGGCATGATATTATGTGTCCTGTTACGTCCCTTTGAGGACCTGGTTATCTCGCCAGGTGTGTGCTATTGTCTTTTGCAGGTGTTCTAGCTCTAGCCGTGATCATCGCTATTTTCTTCGAGGATGATTGCACTTGGATCGTCTTCGCTTCGCCCGCCAAAAATCATTTTCTTTTTTCATGTATTTTTCTTTTACTTGTTGGTAGTGGATTTGTCTCCGCCCAACATATTGTATCAAGACAATTCATTATCTTTATATGTTATCATTTATTCATTTTGTGTGGATGAGATTAGATATGGTTCTACTGTATTTTACAGCTTATGTATTCATACGAGGATTCCATATATTGGAGTGTACTTCGTACGAATACAGCTGGCATGTCTACGTTCCTAGTCCTACGTATTTTGGGACTGGGGCGTTACAAGAACCGATAGAATGCATGGCTTACAAACTGTGGACCATTATCATGGATGATCCTGCGAGGTAGGCCGAAGCGGTAGATGACGTGATGTTTGATGAAACTGATCACGTTTGACGTCTTCACTTCGGTGAGCGGTATAGCTTCCATCCATTTGGAAAAGTAATCGGTTATAGCTAGGATGAACTGATGTACTTTGGAGGATGGCGGGCTGATTGGTCCTATGACATCCATATCCGAGGCTTCAAATGGCCAAGATGCTGTCGTCGGGTATAGAAACTCTGAAGGTTGATGAATGAAGTCGGCGTGGAACTGGCAAGCTCTACACTTCTTTGCATATTCAATAGCATCCGCTATCATTGTGGGCCAGTAATAACCAATTCATTTGAGGCGATCTTGTATTTTGGGGCCTGGTTGATGTGCACCACAAACTCCATTGGGAGCCTCCCGGAGTACATGCTTGGCTTCTGTATCTGATAAGCATCGTGACAGTAGCCCGTCATAAGAGCATCGGTACAGCATCTTGGTAGCTGTGTCGTAGTAAAATCTTAGGGATCGCCTTTGGATGGATACTGCTTCCTTCGGGTCCTCAGGGAGGATTCCATAGACAGCGTAGTCTATGAAGGAAAATCTCTAGTTTTTAGCATCGACGTTTGTTTCCGCTGCATAATTGTTATGAATATGCAAGACATCTTTCACACAGAATAGTTTTCGACCAAACACTGTGATCGACTGTTGTGTATTAGTAGGAACGGTCAAGGAAGCAGCGAGACCGGCTAGGGCATCTGCTTCAATATTCTGTAGTCGAGGCACGTGCTCGATGAAGAATCCAGCAAAAGTAGACACCAGCTCGATTGTGGCTCCGTGGTAGGGGATGAGATCTTCGTGGAGAACTTTATAATTCCCTCGGACCTGACTAACTATTAGCTTGGAATCGCCGTAAGCCTCTAGATAGTCAACTCCCAGTTGCTTTACCAGTTGCAGGCCGATTAATAGGGCATTATATTCGGCCACGTTGTTGGTGCATGGTTCCACGAGAGAATATGCACGGTGTATAATCAGATGATCAGGTGACACGAGCACGACACCTACTCCAGCCATGATATTCCTTTTGGGTCCTGTTCTTGATGCACCGTCAAAGAACATTCGCCAAATGGGGATTTCTTTAGTTGCAGTGTTAGACTCCACCACTTCGTCGGGGATTTCGTCGTAGAGCTTGGACGACTCCGGCACCGGATGAGCTGCTAGGAAATCAGCTAATGCTTGGCCTTTTACTGCTTTCTGAGGAACAAAGATCATACCATATGGAGTCAACAACATTGCCCATGTAGCTAAATGGAAATTAAGAGAGCCCGATTTAGTCATGAGTATTCTGAGAGGGTTGACTTTAGATATAATATGGATAGTCTGCCCAGACACGTAGTGGCGTATCTTCTAGATGGCAAATACTAGTGCAAGGCATTCCTTCTCCACTGGTGTGTATCTATGCTCGACACCAACCATTGCGCGGCTGGAGTAGTAGATTGCCTGTTCATGGCCGCCTTCGTTCTTCTGAGCTAAGAGGGTGCCAAGGGAATGATCCATAGCGTGGACATATAGTGAGAAGGGCTTCCCTATTATTGGAGCTACCAATACTGGATGGCTTGTAAGATACTCCTTGATGTCATCGAATGCGCGTTGACATTGTTCAGTCCAGACGAAAGATACACCTTTCTTCATGAGCTGAGTGAATGGTTGACAACTTCCAGAGAGGTTCGAAATTAATCGTCTGATGTAGGCTAGCCTTCCTTATAGTTTGTATAGCTCTTTGAGGTTTCATGGAGGATACATATCGAGAATAGGCTTCACTTTCTCCGGGTCCAGATGTATACCCTTTGAAGTGATTACGAAACCAAAAAACTTGCCGCTGGAGACTCCCAGAAAAGACTTGGTTGGATTCATCTTGAGTTGGCGTGCACGCATTAGTTCGAACACCGTTCTCAAGTCCTGGAGGTGGTTGCCCTTGAGACGACTTTTGACTGTGATATCGTCTACATAGCACTCTATGGTTTTGTGTAAATGATCGTGAAAAATTGTGTTCATGGCTCGCTGGTATGTTGCCCCTGTATTCTTCAATCCGAAGGACATCACCGTATAGCAGTATACCCCCAACGGTGTTCGAAAAGATGTGTGCTTCTCGTCGTCGGGGAACATCTTAATCTGGTTGTAGCCTGAGAACCCATCCCTGAATGACATCCGCTCGAAGCCGCAAGTATTGTCGATCATTACGTCAGTGATCGGTAGAGGGAACTCGTCTTTCGGGCATACAGAGTTCAAATTATGGTAGTCGATACATACTCGAACTTTACCATTCTTTTTCATGACTGGAACGATGTTGGCAACCCAGTCTGGGTGTTGTTCCTCGTGAATGAATCTACGGGCAATGCGTTTCTTGACTTCATTCTCGATGGCTTCCATAACGTCTGGACGAAATCGTCGTTGTTGCTGCTTCACTGTCTTAGCTTTAGACAAAATGTTCAGGCAATGCATAGCTACTTTAGGGTCCAAGCCTGGCATGTCTTCATAGCTCCATACGAAGATGTCGACGTATTCTCTTATAAGCTGTATAAGAGATTGGCGTTCATCGCCAGATAGGCTTTTGCTGATTAAGATTGATTTGAAGGATGCTTCATCTCCTAGATTGACTTGGATGACTTCGTCTTCGGTAGGTGGTTCTCGTTGTTCGAAGCGCAGCTCCCACCTGGTGTCCATCATTTGAGCCTATTGTTCGAGTTTGATCGATTGGACATCGTCTGTAATTTGGTCGAAGGAAACTATGTTGACGGACAGAGTTGCTTTGAACATGTCGTCGATGTTGGAGTCTGAGTCCCATAGGGAGGAATCAGAAGAATAAGAACAACGATCTGCTTCATCATCTGATCTTTCGGGAGTTATTGGAGGAGAGACATAGCCCAAACCAACACCGCTTCATTGATAGTAGTCCTCGGGTTTACCGGGGGCAGCAAAGTGTCGTATTGGCAACCGTCGTCCTCGGCCTTAATTTAGCCCTTTGTCGCTTTTGATGTCATATCCCATGTTCTGGATGATGTTCTTGGCCTGCCAACTATACCGGAAAAGTTGTATTTTCCCAGTCATAGTTGGCTTCTGTGTTGTGCTTGGGAGAAGTAGAGTCTGGAACGAACTTTCTCTCGCCAATTATACGACCGAAGATGATTAGCTCTTCATCTTTCTTTCTGGCTGTAACGATGAAGTAGAGGATATCTTCAGGGTAAACTTTTTTTTGCAGGTGAGGTGTTGTGAACGGCATGTAGAGGTGTGGTCCTATGTTGTTCTCTAGAGCGTATATCATATCTTTGTAGTGGTTTACAGATTGATTGACATCAGAGCAATTCAAAGATAAACCTTTACTAAGAAAATACGCAAGTTCTTCTTCATGGATAACATCATCCGCTGAAGGTATATCATTATGAGTATTGATATATTCATTGAGAGGATCATCATTTGGAAGAGGAGCCACAGTCTCGGCCGAGTTCAGCACGTAGTATAATTCTTCAGGATTGGGGGGACGGGTGTCAGTAGGTTCCTCCCGGGATGTCTTGTTGAGAGTGATGGTTAGTGGCTTGACCTTGTCAGGGTTCTTCTTTTTTACCCAGATTATGAGAGGCTTCGGAGTACTTTTTGGAGTAGTACGTCCTTTGACTCGGATAATCAGGGGACCATTGGAGGATGGACTTGCTTCAGCTTCATTGTCAGCTTCATTGCTGTCTTCCTTAGGGGGTTAAGATTGGTAAAGTATCGAATCTCCATAGTAAGCTTCGATGCTCTTAAAAGAATCGACATCGGCAAACTCCGTCTTCACGACACCGTCGCTGTTGACGTACTTGAAGCACTGGTGAAGTGTGGAAGGAACGATCATGTTCTCGTGTATCCATGGACTGTTTGCCATCGATTATAAAAGAATAGAACAGTTTTATGGGAGGACTGGACTTTTACTTTACAATACAAACTAGCTCGTACAAAGAGAGCCTAGGAATAAAACCTAGGAAAAACAATCTAAGTACAATTGTTTAGTTTTTCTGGGGGGTGACGGTAGAGGCTCGGGAAAGTGATATCAACTCTGCCTTACTCCTTGGACGATCGGACGTAGCTTCTGTTCTGGCGAAGAAATACTCTTTGTGTGTGCGGGAGTTGCTAGTCTATCTGCTCGGGCTCTGTGCGTATAACTCTATGTATTGCAAAGGAATAATCCTCTACTATTTATAGGGCTTTGTGATAAGTAGGGTGTGCAGTAATTGCTCCTTGAAAAGTGGGCGGTTGGGGATTGGTTAAGATTAGCCTTGATCTTGTTTATTGGAAATCAATCTGGGCTGTTTATGTTGATTGCAACAAATATGCATTATTTGTTGGAAATCGATATGGGCAGTTATGATGATTGCAATAAATCTGTATTGTTATGATTTGTTGGTTGCTAAATCCGAGTGGATAAGTTTTAGTCAATCTTCTGCCACGTGTCCCAACTGTCATTTATGTTGCGAGCCGCATGACTGAGCCGCATGAGCTCCTGCTGAACTGGTCCGCTGAAGTCCCATTGAACAGAACTGCATAAGCCCCTTGTAAACTGGACCGCAGGAAGTCCCACTGAACAGAACCGCATGAGCTCCTGGTGAACTGGTCCGCATGAAGTCCGATTGAACATAACCGTATAAGCCACTTTGTAAACTGGGCCGCATGAAGTCCCATTGAACAGAACCGCATAAGCCTCTTGTAAACTGGACCGCATAAAGTCCCATTGGGACAGAGCCGCATGAGGACCCATCAGAACAGAGCCGCATGAACTTCGTTAAAACTGAGCCGCATGAAGCTCCATCAAATCAGAGCCGTATGAGCTCCTTTAAATGATCGACATAAAGAGCTTTGGAATTGGTGGATCGTGCCAACTGTAAAGATTTTTCTCGTCTCTCTAGGAGCACGTCATTATGTCAGAGGCATCATTTTACCTTTATGTCAGAGCTATCAATCCTTTGTGTCAGAGCTGTCGCACTGTGTCAGAGCATTTAATGAGCCAGCTACACAGAGAAATGATGGCCAAATGTAGAGTCATATTTTGAACCGCATAGGGCCACGTGACTTTTTCCGAGCCGCATGGAGCTATCGGGGACTTTCGAGCCGCATGAAGCTATAAGGGGCTTTTTTGAGCCGCATGAAGCTCTAAGGGACTTCTTGAGCCGCATGGAGCTCTAAGTGAGTTTTGAGCCGCAAAAAGAGTCCCTTAATATTGAGCAGCATGGAATCTCCTGTTCTTTTCCATGCTTCTACAAGACCCCCTTCAAAGTTTTCAATTTGTAAAATTGAAATACTTTGAATAAGAAGCATGGCTATGTCCGCATAAACTCCTCGTGCCGCATAGACTCCTCTGGCCGCATAGCCTTCTCTAGCCGTATAGATTTCTCTGGCCGCATAGACTCTTCTGGCCGCATAGATTTCTCTGGTCGCATAGACTCTTCTGGCCGCATACTGGTCCTGTGCCACGTAGGCGTCTCATTTAATTGCCTTTGATTTACTTTGATTTAAAGCCGTCTTTTGGGATAGGATCCCAAGAGTCAGCTTTAAAAATTTAGATTTGTCTTCATGATTACGAGTAATCTTTTGCATGCAGGGGATAGAAATCCAAGAGTCGGTCTTATCTCCTAGGCAGCACGTAATGCGAAGCTGTAGAAGTATGGAAAATACTAAAGAAAGACCCCATGCGGCTCAGAAAGCCCATGCGGCTCACAGATTCATGCGGCACAAGGGACTATGCGGCTCGAGACATTCCATGCGGCTCAGAGGATACGTGGCTTGCAAAAATAGTTCTTCCCTCCTGTATTAATTACTTTAACGGCTGACAACTCCGATGAAGTGACAGCCCTGACACAAAGAGGTAATTATGACTCTGTCATAATGACAAACTCCTAGGGAAACGAAGGAGATCTCTGTCACAATCCCCCGAGATCCAGAAAATGCCACGTGGCCTTGCCACGTAGATGTTCGTATGCGGCTCGAGCGAAGACTTCCCATGCGGTTCAGGATGAAGCTGTCGTATGCGGCTCAGGACAAGACATTCATATGCGGCCCAAGCAAAGACCTCCCATGCGGCTCAGGTTGACGCTGCCCTAAACGGTTCAGGCCGAGGTAGTCTTATGCGGCTCAATCGGAGGCCCCCTCTATGCGGCTCAAACAGGGGACCATCTCCATGCAGTTCAAGCGGAGGCATTTCCATGCAGCTCAAGCAGAGGCCTCCCCATGCGGCTCGTAAGGATCATCTCCATGCGGCTCACTACCCATCATATGGTTCAAAGGTTCGGGGGGCCACTCCCCAAGCAGCCCTGACACATGGCCAATCATATGCGGCTCCATCCTTACGCGGCTCAGTCCTTATGCGGCTCAATCCTCATAGCGACTCCCAGGACTCGTGTCATAAAGCCAATCAATTTCCCAGATTTACTGCAATTAAAGATCGGGTCAAATCCCAGTAATCTGGGACACGTGGTAGGAGAATGAATTAAACTTATTCATCCTGATTCGCAGACATCAGCAAATCATCATCACGAGAATTCATTCCAATCAGCATTAATTACTGATAGGATTTGGTGCAATCTACATTAAGTGGCCCAGATCCATCACACTCAAGATTAATGGCTCAGATTGATCAATCAACAAGCCGCCGCCACTCTAAGGGGTAATCACTGCAAACCCTATGATTGTATTCCCCTTCTTATAAATAGCAAGGTGCCATTCCCTTATAAAGGACCCCTTTTTCGAGATCAGAGAGCATTAGAAGACATGGAAAAAAAGTGCTGAGAGAGAGCAAAGAGTGCATTTCTTCAACGCCAAGCAATCTTCCGGAGCCAAGGCTGCATACCGATCGTCCAAGGAGTAAGGCAGAGCGGCCGTCGCTTTCCCGAGCCTCTACCGTCACCCCCCCAGAATCAAAAATAAACAATTGTACTTAGACTGTTGTACCTAGGCTTTCGTCCCTAGGCTTTCTTTGTACAAGCGAGTTTGTAACGTGAAGTAAAAATCCAGTCCTCCGATAATTATTCTGCTCTTTTATATTTCATGGCAAACACGATGGCGACTCTGCTGGGGGCAAACTTCTCCACGGCTGAGGAGTTGGTGACGCAATCGGATGCAGCCAAACTTGGTTCCACGCAACAGAAGATGGTCGTCCGCTTCGACCAACAGGCGTTCGAAGAAATGCTCTCCGAAGGGAGCGCTGGCCCGGTCCAGAAGTGCACCCGCACCACGAAGGCTCGCAAAGAGTGGAGGCCAAAATCGTTTGCTCCTCCCCAGGCCCTCGATAGAGTACTCTCTACTACCCAAGACGGTGAAGGCGATTCTCGTGCGGCCCCACTTTAAGCCATAGAAGACTCTGCTGTCCCCAAGTTCGACAGAGGAAAGCACTACGATGCTGGACTTGCAGGGGCAAAGAGCGACTCTATGGGCTCCAGAATGAAATCGAACAAGGGCATTAGCCGCAAAGCGAGGACTCATGCGGCTAAGATGGCCAGCCGCATGAATGATGACCATGCGGCTGAAACTGCTAGCCAAATGCATAGTACTCATGCGTCTAGGATTTCCAGCCGCATGGAGAACACTTATGCGGCCAGGGTTTCCAGCCGCATGGAGAAGACCCATGCGGCCACGTCTGCCAGCCGTATGAGGATTGATGATTCCAGCCGCATGACGTCTACTCCACGAGGTAATGTCTTCGACCGCCTCACCTATGGTCCTGATCTCCTGTGCTCCCAAGAAGACATGTCTGATTCTCTCCAGCACCACTTAGACTCTTACTACTATGTGCCCTCACGCACTAGAGTGAAGAAGTCTAGGGCAGCACGAGCTTGGCAAGCTCGGTCCATTGATCCGACCTCTGACCATCCGGGCGTCCCGTATACTATTATGCGGGCCCCTGATAGGAAGTTGTACAGAGCCACTCGAGTCCAGCCCCCGACGTCAAATGGACAGAGAGGTTCCCAAAAGTCTCCCGAAATCCAGGGAGCAAACATGGTCAATCCGGACCTGTCTGACTTGCGTGAGGCCATCCTCCACAAACGCAAGAAAAGAGAAGGTGCCCCAGGGTGCAAAGAGTCCTCCCACGGACGTCACTGCACCCAAGTCATCGTCAACTGCTGTTGCAGCAACGTGACAATACAAGAGGACCGGCGGTCTGTCTTCCAAAGACTGCGACGATCAAACTCAGAGGACGAGGCGCCTCTTGTTGCCCCCTGCAACTCTACTCAGAAAATCCTCGTCGAGGGGAGAGGGAAGAAGACAAGCATCTCCAGCCCAAAGATATCAACCACTATGACTAAGAGACTCTCGTCTAAATGGGCACCCACCACCGGAGTTTTCCAAGGTACCCGTTCTAAGACAAAATCTGCTACAACGGGAGATTCGTCATCCACAACACTGGGGGTTGCTGGGACTGGGGATAGTACTCCTCCAAACCTCCATAACAATCCGATGTTCCAAGAAGACGAGCCGGGGGAAACAACTCTCCCATCAGATACAACCAACCCTGACGTCCCCAAGGACATCCATAACTCCCAAGATGAGGCGAACTCGGAGATTGGGGGTAATGTTCCTTCCGAGTCCGAGCCAGAGGAGAACATTCCCACATACCCCGATGACTTCTTGTTACAAGGGTATGATTCGGAGGGCGCTTCCTCCACCGCTCCATCCATCTCTCCTCACGTAAGGACGGTATTCATGACGGACAGCAACCAAGGTGGTTCGAGTGAGCGCCAACGCATCGACACTCTGGAGGCCATACTGCTTGCCTTGGTCAAATCTGTAGACGAGATCAAAGCGGCTCTTCCAACTCTACAAGAAGGAACGCCTGGCCAAACAAGCGCGGGTCCTGCGGTCAATACGAACTCGAATTCAGCAGCACCGAACCCCGACAACAATCCTCCTGAAGGAACGGTCCCCACCGCCGTGGATGAAGCCCGCGAAGCGAGAAGAGAGGTCCAGGAGCTCTGAGCCATGTTTCCCGCTCGAGAAAATTCCCAAGACCTCAGAATACGGCAACCGTACCCTGCTGCCTGGAGGGATGTTCCATTCCTACCAAGATATAAGCCGTTCAATATCAATCTTTATGATGGCAAGACCTCAGCAAGTCCGTACATTACTTACTTCGAGGTCACCACTGACCATCTACCCCATGATGATGCCATCCTCACACGATTATTCATCGGGGCATTGGAAGGAGTCGCCTTCGACTGGTATCGCAACCTGCCAGACAACTGCATTTATTCCTTCGCCGGCTTCAAGCGCATGTTCTTGGAGAGGTTCTACGAAGTTGGGCAGGACATCACAATGTCCACCCTCATGGACGTCGTCCAAGGGAAGAAAGAGCTGACAAGGAACTACATTGAGCGGTTTTGCTAAACCGCAATGAAGCTGCCGTCTGGAAATCCGGATTCCTCCCTAATCAAAATTTTCCAAAAGAGATTGCTCCCAACAATCCGTCTCTGGATGGGCAAAAGTCAATTTAAGGACTGGAAGACGTTCATCATCAGTGCCACTAGCGCCGAAGAACGGTTGAAGAAGGCTCGCCAACTAGGATTGCACATCTCGGACGGAGAGAACAAGGGCAAGCATCCCAACACCAACAACGACAATGGGGTAGCCCCTCCAACAATCGGGACAGCAGGGGTAAGCAGGCTATGGTTGTCGATACAGCACAGAAACCTGAGCCAAAGCCGGCAGACAAACAATGGCCGCAAATCACATACTCTTTCGAAGACGGTCACGTCAAGCCCATCTTGGACATGCTTATACAAGGAGACATAATTCAACTTCCTCCACCAAAATGGAAACCTTGGCCGGTAGACATAGAGAATCTAAAGTACTGCCATTACCACCGCTACGTCCACCATGCCACACAAGACTGCTACCAACTAAAGCGGTACATCCAAAATCTTATCGATTCGAACGCTCTGGCCATCGACTTCGAAGAGGTGACTGTGGCAGCCAACATGGTGTCCGTACAGTTTGGCAGCTTTTCTCCAACCGAAGCTCAAGACGGTGTGGTACCCATCCCTCTGGCGACAATGGAGGTTGCTAATCTTCCACCTCCCCGAGATCCGGCTGCTGGGCTAGTGCCTCTCACCACATCACAAGAAGAGATTATGTGGGTCCATCCAGACCTGATATCAGAAGTAACTCAGTCCACACCATTTTCCATATGCAAGAAGAGTGGAAAAATCAGATCTTGTCGCACAATCTCGACAGATATGGAAGAAGCTACAGCCGTCGTCACTCGGTCTGGGGCACAGTCCCAACCTGTGGCTGATAACTCAACTCAAGATCATCAGCCCGCTACAACTGACGCTCTGGGACCAGCTCAGCCTCCGACGACCGACAAGCCTAGGCCGAAGGAGACTCGCTTCGACAAATCCCTCCAAAAAGAGACATCGCAGGGGCTGGAGAAGCCCTACAACTTCGACATCCTGGCGCAATTGGCTAACACACCGGCCAAGTTGTCATTATACGAGCTTCTAAGACTCTCAAAAGATGTTCGTGTGGCTTTGAGCGATGCACTCCAAAATGCCGACGCGTACCTGGCTCAGGTCAACCACACGGGAGAAAACCCGCCTGCAGATCTCCAAGACAATGCGTGCACAGGGGCGATACCCAATATCGTCTTCACTCCACAGGACATGCTCATCAAGACCAACCTGCACGATCGCCCGTTGTACTATACTGGATACATCGGCGACGTAAAGGTGGATCGGATGCACATCGATCCTAGGTCTTTCATAAGCATCATTCTGAAGGGTTTGCTACATCATCTTCGCATTCCGATGCATCGCCTGACACCAACAAGCACCGCCATCAGCGGTTTCAATTCGGGCAGGAGCTACCCAATTGGGAAGATTCGTCTGAAGTGTCAGATTGGCAATCTCCAATCAGAAGTCACCTGCTAAGTCATAGATGCAGATACTTCTTACAACATCCTCTTTGGGCACCCTTGGATACACTTCTTTCAATATCCTTTTGTTGTATCAGTGCTTCAAGTACGTCGACAAACACGGCTTCGTGAGGACATAATTTGCTGATATCGATCCCTTCAAAGGGGTCGAATCCTACTACCCAGACTCCTGTCTATATGAAAAGTCGAAGAAGCACCTTGGTGAAGAAGATGTGCAAGCTCGTACCGAGACAGCCACAGGATCAGAAGAACCTCTGACGATCCACCTCCAAGCTCGCAAACCTGGTAAGTCCGCACCCCTTACAGCCACTCTGCGTAAGGACGCAATCAGCCTCTCGGCGCAAGAAGAGCAGATGATAATCTGGCTGCCAAGGTCTGGCTAAGTGCCAAGACCCACAACGGAGCTACTGACAATCAGGTTGCCGAGAGTCGGTCAGCCATAAATGGAGAAGCTTAATCCCTCCGATAAGCCAATAACGATACGTCTTCCCAAGAAGAGTCGTCATCCCGATGAAAGGTCTGGGACTTCTAGCGAACCAAACACTCCCCGCCCAGCATCAAGTACCAAGCTGGGGGGTCGCTAGTCTGCCAACAACTCCACGCTCTGCTCCATCAACTGTACCTCTGACGATCAAGCTACCCAGGTCGTCCTCTCAGTCTTCGTTTATACAGGGGGTAGCCGAAGAGGAACCGGAGCTAGCCAAGTATGTGGCTTCCCATACTGATGTTCCCTTCGCAGATGATGTAATCCCCTAGAAAAGATACCTTACTTCATCAATAAAGGGCTATCTTTGAACTACCTCGAGCTCAATAAGCTATGTACAATGTATGCTATAGAACATGGTATAGGCACCCACCTACACACGCAAGTGACAAATGTGTACACCGCAATCCTGCTTACTCCAGTGGAAGGCGCCTACCGTATAATCGAGGGAGGGGATCATCCAATCATCTTCGGCCGGAAGGACGATCCGTACCACTTCACCATAAAAGAAGTCGACCTTGGGTCAGATGTCAAGAGACTGCCTCTGTATCTTTATAGCCCCCAATCCAAATATCTCATACAAAAACAGGGGTATGATCTGGAGACTACGCCAGGCTTGAACTACGGCACCGGGCGACGATTACCTTTGAAGCCACCAGTCCCGGCTGGCAAGCCACGGGACTACTATAGCAAAACTCGATATGGATTAGGGTATGTAACACCCACGACGACCCCTGAGAGTTCAGATGAAGAATGTGACTGGCAGTCACATTCAACCGGGTCACCAACTTCTGACTCGGATACCAGCATTGGAGACATATTCAGACAAGTCCTGTCAGTCAATATGGCATTCGCCGACGCCTATGAGGAAGATAAAGACATTCCTGAGATCCTCGAGCTAGTACCGTGGGCCCAACAGTTGGATGCAAAATAAGAAAAGTGGTTTGAACTGAGAGAACCCCCTACGGAAGATGAGGTTGTACAAGTGGATCTTGGTAGCGAATCTTCTCTAAAACCGATCTTCGTCAGTAAAAGCCTAACAGACGAAGAGCGAGAATCGCTGCTGGAACTTGTCAAAGAATATATTGACGTGTTTGTGTGGAGTTATGAAGACATGCCGGGGTTAGATCCCGATATTGCTATCCACAAACTCAACATTCGGCCAGATGTAATGTCGGTCAAGCAACAACAGCGACGCTTCCGCCCAGGCATCATGGACGCGATCGAAGCCAAAGTCAACAAACTAATAACCAGCGACTTCATTCGTGAGGAGCAACATCCTGACTGGGTCGCTAACATTGTTCCGATCCTCAAGAAGAATGGAAAGATTCGAATCTGCATCGACTTCCGCAATCTGAACGAGGCATGTCCCAAAGATGAATTCCCCCTCCCTATCACAGACATCATGATTGACAACACATGCGGCTTCGAACGTATGTCATTCATGGATGGTTTCTCAGGGTACAACCAGATCAAGATGTCTCCCGACGACGAAAAGCACACATCATTCCGAACACCGATCGGCACGTACTGCTACACAGTCATGCCCTTCGGTTTAAAGAATGCTGGTGCCACATATCAGAGAGCCATGAGTATCATCTTCAGAGAACACTTGCGTAAGACGGTGGAGTGCTACGTTGATGACATCGCAGTCAAGAGTTGCTGTAAGGGAGACCATTTACAGGATCTGAGAACAGTATTCGACCTGATGCGAGCGTATAATTTGAAAATAAACCCTACGAAGTCCTTCCTGGCGTATCCAGCAGAAAATTCTTGGGTTTTATCATTACGGCCCAGGGTATCCATGTAGACCCTGAGAAGACGAAGGCAATTATAGAGATGGGTCCCACGAGAAATCTCCGCGAACTCATAGGCCTCCAAGGGAGGCTAGCCTACATCAGGAGGTTCATTTCTAACCTCTCCGGGCGATGTCGACCATTCACCTATCTCATGAAGAAAGGTGTCTCATTCGTATGGGACGAGGAATGTCAGCGGGCTTTCGACAGCATCAAAGGATATTTGTCGAACCCTCCAGTCCTGGTGGCTCCGGTCGCTGGAAAACCATTCCTGCTCTACGTACGAGCAATGGAACATTCCTTCGGTGCTCTGCTGGCACAAAACAATAATATAGGCCATGAACAAGCTATATATTACCTCAGTCGAATGATGATTGGGCCACAGCACCGATACACCGCTGTGGAGAAGGAATGCCTCGCCCTGGTGTTCGCCATTCAGAAGACGCGGCACTATGTTACTGGACAAACCATACATGTGATATCACGAGTCAACCCTCTCAGGGTCCACATGATGAAACCAGGGGCACTCAGCTCCCGCCTCGCTACATGGGCAATATTGCTGTCCCCTTATCACATGATCTTCGTCCCGCAGAAGGCTGTCAAAGGTCAAGCCCTGGCAGACTTTTTGGCAGCCCACCCGGGCTCGGAGTCGTCCAGAATATATGAAGAAATCCCAGATGAGATCGCCGACTAGCATGCAACTTCTCACGATGATATATGGCGGATGTTCTTCGACGGTTTCTCAAGAACTGGACCCAAGGGCAACATCGTCGTTGGAGTCGGGGTGGTGCTGGTTTCTCCTTCCGGGTTGGTGATTAATCGCGCTTACTCCCTCACGGAGCCCTGCTCTAACAATGTGGCCGAGTACAACGCTTTGGTCATTGGCCTCCAACTTGCAAAAGAACTAGGGGTAGAATATCTTGAAGCATACGACGATTCTCAGTTAATCGTCAATCAGATCCAGGGCTCATACGAGGTCCGTCATAAAGACATGATCCCCTATCACCAAATAATGATCAACATTATTTCGTCATTCGAAGGGCTCTTTATCGAACATGTTCCTAGACTCCGAAATATCGAAGCCGATGCCCTAGCTGGCCTTGCCGCTTCCCTAGCAGTGCCAAATCATGCTCATCAATCAGTAGACGTGATAGGCCACGAACTGGTCTGTCCCAAGAATAACGTTCATTTTGTGGCAAGTTATTCCGCCCAGATGATTGACGATGTCTCAGATTGGAGACAGCCATTCATTGACTTCGTCGTCTACGACATCCTGCCCGAAAACCCAAAGAAGGCTACTTCCATCAGAAGGCGTTCTCTCAGATTTTTTTATGATACAGAGACAAAAATGCTGTATCGACGATCCTACGACGGGTTATTTCTTCGGTGTCTGTCAAATGCAGAAGCCAAAGAAGCCGTACGCGAAGCTCATGACGGTGTCTGCGGGGCCCATCAGCCTGGCCCCAAATTACAGGACCGTCCCCGCCGAATGGGCTACTACTAGCCCACGATGGTAGCAGATGCGATAGATTATGCGAGGAAGTACAAGGCTTGCCAAGTCCACGCAGACTTCATCCACCAACCATCCGAATTTCTACATCCGACAGTGGCATCCTGGCCATTCAAAGCATGGGGGATGGATATCATTGGTCTAATCACTCCGCCTTCCTCCCGAGGACATCGCTTCATACTCGCGATCACGGATTACTTCTCCAAATGGACGGAAGCTATCCCACTTGCAGAAGTGAAGACTTCAAACGTGATCAGCTTCCTCAAGCATCACGTCATCTATCGCTTTGGACTGCCTCGAAGGATCATCCACGATAATGGTCCGCAGTTTGCAAGCCACGCCTTCTATCGGTTTTGCGACAAGCACAGAATTAAGAATGTTGCTTCGACACCATACAATCCAGCAGCAAATGGATTGGCAGAAGCATTCAACAAAACCATCATCAAGTTGCTCAAAAAGTTCGTATCTTCCAACAAACGCGACTGGAACGAGAAGCTTGGTGAATGCTTATAGGCATATCGTACCACGGTCCGAACGGCCACTGGAAATATGCCATTCTCCCTGGTGTACGAGAGTGAGGCAGTTCTCCCATTGGAGACTCAAATACCCTCACTCTGCGTCGCTCTTACTTACCAATTAACGACGGATGATAACTACCGTCGCCGACTACAAGAATTGGAGGCCTTAGATGAAAAGTGCCTCTTAGCTCTGCAACGAATCGAGCTATACCAAGCACGCATCTCTGGAGCCTTCAACAAGAAGGTCAAAATCAGAACATTCCAAGTAGGCGATCTCGTTCTGGCAGTCCGGAGGCCGATGGTCATGACTCACAAGACCGCCGGCAAGTTCCAGCCAAAGTGGGAAGGCCCATTCATCATCGAGGCTGTATTCTCCAACGGCGCTTACCGCCTCGCAAAACAAAATAGAGACTTGCTCATGTTGCCCGTCAATGGCAAGTTCTTGAAGAAATATTATGTCTGAATGACATTCCAGATCATCGAGTCATGTGCCCGCTGGTGCCGCTGAACTCGCATCTCAACCTTCCAAATTTTTGAGTCATGTAGCCGCTGGTACCTCTGAACTCACCCTCACAACCTTCCAGATTTTTGACTCATGTACCCGCTGGTACCTCTGAACTCACCCTCACAACCTTCCAGATTTTTGTGTCATGTACCCGCTGGTACCTCTGAACTCACCCTCACAATATCCCAGATTATCGAGTCATGTACCCGCTGGTGCCGCTGAACTCACATCCACAACATCCCAGATTATCGAGTCATGTACCCGCTGGTGCCTCTGAACTCACATCCCGGTCACTCTGTCAGATAGTAAGTCATGTATGATCATACCTCTGAACTTTCATCCTGGAAGAGATCCTCCCTTATGATCCACTACCCATACTCCCCAGTGCACAAAAAGGGTAACAGATCCACAAATTTCCAAAATGGCCATGTCTTCATTACCTCTGAGTCGTTCCACTTCTGCCAAAAACAAATCACCCCTCTACATAGAACTTCCATGTCCTCATTACCTCTGAGTTGTTCTATGTACCCCCCCCCCCCCCCCCCGTTAAAGAAACCCTCATGCTCACCATGTCCTCAGTACCTCTGAGTAAGTATGTTGGTTCCTTTTTAACTCGTTGTCCGTATCGAAAACCAGGGTACGTTAGGGGCAATGGGTCCACGCAAAATGTCCTAATAAGATGACTATTACAATACAAAAGAGTGAAGCAAATATATTCCATTCATTCAAAAATCGGTTACATCCACACGATTACAAGCAAGTCAAAGGGGTTCTTCATGCAAACAAGAGGAAAGGCGAAACAAAACAAAGACTACAGACAAAAGATAGACATCCACGAGAAGCCCCTAAATCCTAGTTACATGAGCGTATATACCATTCCCTCAACCACCTCACATATGAAGGATGCAAGCGATGAAGATCCTCGTCCAGAATAGGAGAGTCAGGGTTCCCAACGCTGCCACCCTCAGTATTTTCGATATTTGGAGGGCTGCCACCCCCCTCAGGCGCCGGTTCTTCTTTCATCACTTCCTCTTTAACAGAGGAAGACCCCCGGTTGATGACAGAAGGCTACGGCTCCTCTGACACTGCAATCTCAGCGTTCGGTGGAGATACTGCAAGAACCAAAGATGAAGAAAATGAGAACAATCAGAAGTGTTCATGCGGCTCGTTTAAGACAATTCTCATGCGGCTCAGACATAGGGTATACCCCCATGCGGCTCAGTCATAGGACGTGTATGCGGACCATGAAGTTTGAAAAGTTCACATCAAAATCTTGTGCATGAAGCATACAGCAAAAGCAAGCTCTGTTAGGGTTTCAAAGTACTCAATCGACTACATAATCCTGACCTTCGATGGCAACATGAACGTCAAGGCGAACGGGGGACGCGACAGTCGAGGACGAAGCCGATTTCTTGCTCCTCGCCACAGCCTTCTTCACAGCCTTAGAAGCCCTGGGTGCCATTATTGTCTGATGATCAGAGGAAGAAAAAACACGACAGGAATCTAAGGCAAGGAGAGTCTAAGAGAGGAGACCGTCCAAATACCCTTATATTTTATAGACAGAAAACTATGGACCGACGCCTCGTACAACGTGACCGACTCTTCGGCTATCGAGCCAAACCAGCCAATTAAAGACTAGGCTCTTGGAATCCTGTCCTAAAAAGATTTGCATGCATGGCATAATGATGTGGCAAAGAGCCTATGCGATTTAAATGGCTATGCGGCTGAAAATAACTATACGACTCAGATAGTTATGCGGCTGAAATTTCCATGCGGCTAAGCCATCCATGCGGCTGAACTATCTATGCGGCTGAAACATCCATGCGGCCAGGACTTCATATGCGGCCAGAAGAATACAACCATTCTTCTTATTCAAAGTATTTCAATTTTGTAAATTGAAAACTTTGAAGGGGGTCTTGTAGAAGCATGAAAAATACTAAAGAAAGACCCCATGCGGCTCAGGAAGCCCATACGGCTCACAGATTCATGCGGCACAAGGGACTATACAGCTCGAGATATTCCATGTGGCTCAGAGGACACGTGGCTTGCAAAAATAGTTCTCCCCTCCTGCATTAATTACTTTAACGGTTGACAGCTCCGACGAAGTGCCAGCCCTGACACAAAGAGGTAATTATGACTCTGTCATAATGACAAACCCTTAGGGAAATGAAGGAGATCTCTGACACAATTCCTCGAGATCCAGAAAATGCCACATGGCCTTGCCACATGGATGTTCGTATGCGGCTCGAGCGAAGACTTCCCTGCTGTTCTGGATGAAGCTGCCTTATGCGGCTCAGGCCAAGACATTCATATGCGGCCCAAGCAAAGACCTCCCATGCGGCTCAGGTTGACGCTGCCCTAAATGGTTCAGGCCGAGGTAGTCTTATGCGGCTCAATCGGAGGCCCCCTCTATGCGGCTCAAACAGGAGACCATCTCCATGCAGTTCAAACGGAGGCATTTCCATACAGCTCAAGCAGAGGCCTCCCCATACGGCTCGTAAGGATCATCTCCATGCGGCTCACTACACATCATATGGTTCAAAGGTTCGGGGGACCACTTCCCAAGAAGCCCTGACACGTGGCCAATCATATACGGCTCCATCCTTACGCGGCTCAGTCCTTATGCGGCTCAATCCTTATAGCGACTCCCAGGACACGTGTCATAAAGCCAATCAATTTCCTAGATTTACTGCAATCAAAGATCGGGTCAAATCCCAATAATCTGGGACACGTGGTAGGAGAATGAATTAAACTTATTTATCCAGATTTGCAGACATCAGCAAATCATCATCACGAGAATTCATTTCAATCAGCATTAATTACTGATAGGATTTGGTGCAATCTACATTAAGTGGCCCAGATTCATCACACTCAAGATTAATGGCTCAGATTGATCATTCAACAGGCCGTCGCCACTCTATGGGGTAATCACTACAAACCCTAATGATTGTATTTCCCTTCTTATAAATAGCAAGGTGCCATTCCCTTGCAAAGGACCCCTTTTTCGAGATCAGAGAGCATTAGAAGACTAGGAGAAAAAGAGCAGAGAGAGCAAAGAGAGCATTTCTTCAACGCCAAGCAATCTTTCGGAGCCAAGGCTACATACGGATCGTCCAAGGAGTAAGGGTGAGCGGTCGTCGCTTTCCCGAGCCTCTATCGTCACCCCCCAGAGTCTAAAATAAATAATTGTACTTAGACTGCTGTACCTAGGCTTTCGTCCCTAGGCTTTCTTTGTACAAGCGAGTTTGTAACGTGAAGTAAAAGTCCAGTCCTCCGATAATTGTTCTGCTCTTTTATATTTCATGGCAAACAGAAGCGTCCATCGATTCACACGCCCACCTGTTTGCCTATAAATATGCGTACTTTTGGAAGGGAGGGACTCTTTACTTTCTTTTCTCTTTAACTTTTCTTGCCCTAAGTCACCGTCTTTTCTTCCTTCTCTGATCATCAATAGCTCCCAAAGCTTCCTCTAGTGCTGCGACGAAGGACAAAGGAGCGGCCTCCTCGTCGGTTGCGGCGGTCGAAGTTCATCCTGATGTTCATCCCGCTATCGATGGTAAGATTTGTGGAGAAGACTGTACGCTTCAAACCCTAACAAAAATGGCTATGCTGTATGTTTTATGCACAAGCCTTTCTCCTTGGCATTTAATGCGCTCTTTGTCTTCATTGAACTGTCTAAGTTCTGTGCGATGAAACCGCATATGCTGTACTGTATGGGCCGCATGAACTTCTCATGTCCGAGCTGCATGGGGTATGCCCCATGTCTGAGCCGCATGAGAATCGCTTCATGACCAAGCCGCATAAGCACCTTTAAAACTGGGCCGCATAATAACCAACCAAAACAGAACCGTATGAGCTCCTGATAAACTGGGCCGCATGAAGCTCAATCAAATCATAGCCGCATAAGCTTATTTGAACTGGGCCGCATGAGACCCCTTTAAAACTGGACCGCATAAAATCCTACTGAATAGAACCGCATGAGCTCCTGATGAACGGGGCCGCATGAAGTCCCTTGAACAGAACCGCATTTGAACCTATCAAAACAGAGCCGCATGAGCTCTGTTAAAATCGTGCCGCATAAGGACCCACCAAAACAGAGCCGCATGAACTCCGTTAAAATGAGCCGTATAAAGACCCCCCAAACCAGAGTCGCATGAACTCCGTTAAAACTAAGCCGCATACGGACCCGTCCAAACAGAGCCGCAAGAACTCTTTTAAAACATAGCCGCATAAGGACCCACCAAAACAGAGCCGTATGAACTTCGTTAAAACTGAGCCGCATAAGGACCCAACCAAACAGAGCCGCATGAACTCTGTTAAAATTGAGCCGCATAAGGGCCCACCAAACAGAGCCGTATGAACTCTGTTAAATATTTTTTGGCCATATCCTGACTTTGTTTCCTTCGTCCTTTTTTCAATAAATTTGCAGTTAATGCTGCGGGAGAACCTTTGGTGGGTCACGCCCAATCTGCTGTGGTCTATAGGTACGACCATATAGTCGGGTATGTGGTGAACCAGCTTCCAAAAGACGAACCTGTGGAGAGGCTGGGAGACATTAAAAAGCAGTCCTTCTTCTTTATCTCGGGGATGATAAACTCAGGGCTACTAGGGGGCAAATACTTGAAGCCTGCGTTCCTTTTCGGGGTGCCTTAACTGTAAAAAACTTCCAAGTTCTGGACATATCTGAGAGTTAGAGTTTTACTTCTGACGGGATGGCGATCCATATTCCTCTGATGGAGCATCATTTCCCACAATCGTGGTTCAACATGCTACCGATGGACAGAAAGATGGAGGATTCCTTGACTCCGACCCGGAACGGGATGATTGTGGACAAAATTTACTATAAAAATAACCTACGGTCAGTGTACGCGGGCAGGGTACCGGTCAGCCGCTACGTGATGGGGTTGGCCCCGGGCAGTTTCTTGAATGTGCAGGGTCCCAACTTCAAGTTCTTCCAAGCTGACACTTTCCTGAACCAGCTTGCTCGGAAGGGGTCCTATCCCGTTGGCCGGTTGTCACTATCGAGTTCGATATACCCCCTCCTTTCGTGGACCAACCTGTCTATGTGTATCGTGCAGAAATACGAGACTCTCCTGCACGAGATTGGGCTCTACCATGCTATTCGGTACACCAGCTACGGCTTGCCCATAAATAATAAATTGTTCATGGCTCTGCTGGAGATGTACAACTGCCGTAAAGGGACCTTTTTTACATCCGTAGGGGAGATGGGGCTTGCTCTGCACGAGATGCATGACGTCTCCAAGCTGTCTTAGGGTGATGAAGTCTTTGAGGTGTATTCCCTGACGAACGAAGAGTTCGAGGATTTGTAGGAGAAGTTTCCAGGCTTTGTTGCCGTCTACCGGGAATTGTTGTGTCATCACAGCACGTGCCAGCAGCTGTCGAAGAAAAAGAACGACAGCTCGGAAGGAAACCTTTCGCATACAAAGGCCTGGCTCACTTATCATTTTAAGCTCGGCGCCTCAGGCCGAGTTTCTACCCGAAGTCCTCGAACTCGGGAGGAGGTACAGGACCAAGTGTCAACCGCCAAGAGGGTGAGAACCACCGGTGACAGGTTCGAGAGTAAATCTGACTCCTTTGCTTATTTTTATCAAGACACTCAGCCGTTGTCCGAGAAGGCTCTTCTGGCCAGATTTCTGATGGTGTGGCTACGAAATTGCGTAGTTTCAGGAGGGGCTGGTTCTATCGAGAGGATCAGCCACAACTTTATCCTCCCTGCTGTGAAGCTGGTCTTCTGGGTCAGACTAGCTCTTCTCTCGGCCATGGTGTGCAGCATACATCATGGCCTTCGCACTTTCATGTCCAAGGTCATCGCTCGTGACACGACGAAGGACTTTGAATGCATTGAGCTACCCTATCATTATCTGATGGGGTGGCTTATGATGCATTGTCGATCCTTGATGAGGCCTAGCCACGAAGATGGCGTATCTGCCGAGGATGCTTTCATCTTCTAGTATCGCCGCCTGCCTTGGGATTG
Source organism: Iris pallida (assembly GCA_029216955.1). Lineage (NCBI taxonomy): Eukaryota > Viridiplantae > Streptophyta > Magnoliopsida > Asparagales > Iridaceae > Iris > Iris pallida. Next base: position 8,230,852 of record JANAVB010018998.1, read on the forward strand.
TGAGACTATGCGTGCCTGTCAGATGGTACTGGCGAGGATGGAAAGATACACTTTTTTCGTGTCTGTTCCTCAATTTACTGCTGAGGAAGTGAGGACCATACATCTTGATGGTATTGGGCCACCCCACTTCTTATCCGGTAAGATGCTCCTTTGGTTGCACAACATTCGTCCTTTCTACCTGGTATACCGTAACCGCAATACTGTCTATTTGGAGCCTTACTTGCCCAGTAGGTTCGCCCGACAGTTTGGGTATAGCCAGCTATTTTTGGACAGTTCCAGCTCTTGCCTGGGTTTTGAAGGTAGCGTCCTTGATGGTATCAGAGCCTGGCACTATTATAACACGATTCACACCCGTACCAGCTTCTCAGTTCCTGATGTTGGGGAGTCGGGGGAGATCTTGTATTTGGCGGCTCTCTACCATGTCATGGCAAACAAGCCTCCTATTGATTTTGACCCGGGTACCAGCTTCATTGTTGGTACTGGCTTGGAGGAGAAGCCCAAGGGGTCCAAGGCAAGGAAGAAGAAGGAGAACACAGTTGCTGTGTCGGACTCGGAGTCTGCCAATATGGATGAAGATGATGACAAGCAGGACCCCGATAACTCTCTTCCTTCGGCAGAAAATGAGGTGGCGGATCAGCCGCCTATCGTACCTGGTCCTTCACGCAAGCAAAGCAGGTGTGAGCCTGTCGTTGGCGGCAGAACTTACTACGTAAAACGGGCTGCGTTTAAGCCTCGCGGGCTGCTCATCAAGGAGAGAGGCGAGGATGACGCTGTTTCGAAGGTGAATTGAATTACAACCATCTTCTTCTTTAGCTCTTCTTTTTCCTGAACTATGACCTAATCATTTTTCTTTTCTCTATAGGCGTCAGGAGAATGGGACTTTCCACGGCCGGATGCTGCTTCTGAGGTCGACCCGGCTCTAGCTACTCTAGTTAGAGATATGAGTGCCGGGATTATTGTCACCGGAATTCTCCCAGCGATGGCCGAGGTTCCTCCAGTTGTTGACGTCCCAAACCAAGGCGACGTGGTCTCTGCTGAATTCGTCCCCGAGACTGCTAAATTTTAGTCAGGTGACCCTGATCCAGTTGTATCTCCTTTCGGGGCAACTGGGGCAGATGAACCAGCTACCTTTGGGTCGGATATTGCTGGTGAAGAGACTACGATGACTGAGAGCGAACCTCAGCCCCAACAACTCTTCCCTGGTAAGCTAAGTCAAATTTTGACCAGTGAGGAGGTTCATTTGCTCTATCATCATATCCTTCGGGTTAAGCTGATTGATGGTTGCTCCGGACATACATGTCCTGCTCCTTCACTGCCAACGACAGACACTATCAAAAAAGAGTTGGCCAGAGAGAATCTGGTAGAAAAGAGTGTGCCTTCTCTAACTTATATTGAGGAACCTTCCGCTGAATCGAGTTCAGGAGAGCAGACGGCAGAACGGCCGAGGCAGAAAGAAATGGTCCCTGCACCCTCCTTTGTTCACGTGGCTCCGGAGGTCGACCTCTCCGCCTTGCCGAGTCTCTAGATCCTTCGGGCTGTGGATGAGGAATTAGCCGCTATTCAAGCGTCCTTTCGCTCAAAACTTATTTCCCTTGTGGCAGGGGCAGCAAGTTCCGGTGCATCTTCTTCGTCCCTGCCAGCTACCCTTTCTTTGACGTCGTCTTCTTCGGATGTTCTGGATGAATTGTCAAAGGATGTAGTTGACAGTTTTTATCGTCACCTGAGGTAAGGAATTGAGGCTGCGGTGGAGAGGGGGACCTCTTTTGCCTTGGCCCGTCAATGCGCCCGGGGCCAGATTAAAATCCTTAGAAACCTCCCCGGTGGGGTAGGGATAGTTGAGCTCCTGGAGCCCAAATTGCCAGAGGTGGATCAGCTTGTGGGCCAGTTTCAAGTACTGCGGCAAGTTGATCTGTCTTCAACGATAGATCAGGAGCGGGCCTTCCTCATCCCTGCCATGGAGAAGATAAGGGCAGCACGAGAAGCGTCCAAGCCGACCATAATGAAGGACCTTCGTGATCTCTCTCTGTAGTATGATCAGCTGAGCCACCGGAGAGAGGATTGCATTGCTCGGGAAGCGGCAGCCTCTCGCGGGATAATCGACACGAAGGAGCAGATCCTCGAGCTCCAGAGGAAATTGGCTTTCTTGGAATCTGAGCTCGAGGCCTCCCGTACAGATAAGGAGGTAATTGTTCAGGAGGCCGACAAAGTTACCCGAAATTTTGCTGCCTTGGAGCGTGCTCTGAAAAAGCTTAAGGATGGCTGGTAGGCTCACGCGCATCTGGAGAATACGGAGCGGTTGACTCAGGAAGTCGAGCGCCGAGCCAAGCAGCGGTTTGAGCGGTCGACGGCCGTACTTAGGGACCGTCTCAGAGAATTATGTCGCCGAACCATTGTCGGCTTTTTCTTTTCTTTCTTTCTTTATGTTTCTTCATCTTTTTGGCAGGGACATGGTCCCAAAGAATGTAGTACTTTTGATTTGATTTGAATAAATGACTTTGCTTGCATCATCCTTTATCTGTCGTACTTATACTGCATTTATGTGTTTGCCCCAGTGGAGGCTTTTTCTGTAGACCTATTACCCTTGGCATACCTTGGTTTTAGGTACGGATAATAAGTTTGATAGGGATATATAGAACAACTCCGCGATAATGTGGATATGGAATTTCTTGGTATCAGGCGAAAGAATGCCATGGAACAGCTGGGTTTCAGAGGCATGTGATAATGAGAAAAGAGGCGCATGTACTAGGGGACCTAGTACAACATTTGTGGTCAACTGCGGACATTTGTGATCAACTATGGACATTTATGGTCAACTGTGGACATTTGTGGGCCTATTATCCTTGGCGTACCCTGGTTTTAGGTACGGATAATAAGTCAAGAGAAAACCAACATACTTACTCAGAGGTAATAAGGCCGTAGTAAATATGAGGGTTTTTTCAATAGAGTCTTCCTACTCAGAGGTAATGAGGACGTGGTAGGAGTGGACACCATGAAGGGTACAAAGAACAACTCAGAGGTAATATGGACATGGAAGTTCTACGTGAGGGGTGGTTTGTTTTTGATGGAAGTAAAACAACTCAGAGGTGACATCAACGTGGTTGTTTCGAGAAATTTATGGATCTTTTACCCTGTTTATGCACTGAAAGTGCGGGCACTAGATCGTGAGGAAGATGCTCTTTTGGGAAGGAAGTTCAGAGGTATGATCATACATGACTTACTACCCAGATAATGCAATATAGATTCATTTGGGATGACCAGAGTGTAATTTCAGCGGTACCTAAGGGCACATAACTTAACAGTCCGGTAGATTTAGAGGATGTCGTTTAGACATAATACTTCTTCAGGAACTTGCCGTTGACGGGCAACATGAGCAAGTCTCCATTTTGTTTTGCGAGACGGTAAGCACCATTGGAGAATACAGCCTCGATGACAAATGGACCTTCACACTTTGGCTGGAATTTGCCGACGATTTTGTGAGTCATAACCATCGGCCTCTGAACTGCCAGAAGGAGATCGCCCACATGGAATGTTCTGAGTTTAACCTTCTTGTTGAAGGCTCCCGAGATGCGTGCTTGATACAGCTCGATTCGTTGTTGAGCTAGCAGGCGCTTCTCATCTAAGGCCTCCAACTTTTGTAGGCGGCGACGGTAATTATCATCCGTCGTCAATCGATAGGTGAGGACGATACGGAGCGAGGGGATTTGGGTCTCCAGTGGAAGATCTGCCTCACTCCCATACACCAGAGAGAATGGTGTGTTCCCGGTGGCCGTCCGGACTGTAGTACGGTACGTCCATTAGCATTCGCCAAGCTTTTCATTGTAGCACCCAGTTTCTAAAATAAGGGCAATTTTGAAATTTTGTAATTATAATCATTTAATAATGATATTTAAATCATATTATGATTTTTGGTGATTTTTAGTTAATTTAAAACCACGACTTGTGATTTTGATGATTGACTAGTGTAACCCTAGAGTTTGGCTAAGCCTAGAGACTAACCATAACCAAGGGAGCCTAGTCATGTGATTAGGATGACTAATTACAAATTTTTAATCTAAGGGTATTTTGGTCATTTTGACACTTTTGTGAAATTGTAAATTATATGAATTAAATATGTGCTAGTTAATTATTCGAGACTTGACCTCGAAGTTTAGCCTAATCTAGATGTTAGTCATGACCCAAGAGACTAAGTTAGAGGGTTTCAACTATGTAATCAAATTAGATTAATATCTAGATATTTTGTTAGTGTGATATTTTAGGCTAAATGTTCAGAAAGGTTACTTTAGTTGTGAGCCCTTAGATTGGCTTGAATTTGTTGGAGAAGCCTTGACCACTCATCCTAAACCCTAACCCTAACCTAATGGGAGCCATCAAACATCCCCCTCTATAAATACAACACATTAACCCTTTAGCATCATTTTAAATCATTTTAATTGCCTCTTTTTGTGTTCTACCCCAATTCCTCTCCAAATACCCAAATCAACTCCAAATTGAGCCTATTCTTTTGCGTTGGATTCCCCTACAGCAGAGGACAACATTAGTTGGTAGCTAGCAAGGTTTCGAAGCGAATTGACCGTTCAAATTGGAGAAGAACACTTTCCTCTTATTCATTTTTCATTGAGGTTTCACCCTCGATAGGTAATTGCCCTAAAACCTAATTAAATTTCAGTTTCTTTCCATAGATGCATTCATTTAGGGTTTCCCTAGGTGTAGCCCAGGTTTGGTAGGAATTTGTGTCCATTTCGTATCCGTATCGGACACGTATCGGTGTTCTTGAACTTGTGTTCGACGAAATTCCACATTGGAAATTATTTTAGTAATTTTCAAAAGTAATTACATGTTTGTGTAGCCCTTAGCATGATGATCACGAATCACTAACACTGAGTCAAATTCTGTGTCGTTTCCGTGTCGAAATAGGACACGCACGTACTACACGAGATCTCGTGCACTGTCCTACTACTGGACACGTCGTGTGCGCTACATACGACACGATTGGACACGAAACTTATGGTGAAGTTCGGGGACATGACTGACACTGTGCTCATAAATTTTGGGGTGGTGTCATGTCGTGTCGAGGGAGAAAATACGTGCGCACTGATTTTACACGCACTGTACACGCGCGGAAACACCCCACTGATACGCGCTTCGCGCAAGGACACGCGACTTTGTGGACACGACTCAGGCACCTAGACACCTAGCCCTATACCTGGCGAACCCCTAGGCATGACTATGAGGTATCTCGTATCGTGTGTCGTATCATAGTGCAACTCGCACACGTGCACGAGGCTGCCTGCACGTTTAATGTCTGTGTGTGTGTTCTCTCTGTTAGGACACGTTCGTGTCCAGTTTCCTGGACACGAATCAACCCCCTGACACGTACACATGTGGGGGGTGACACTTCTGTACAACTATTTTTGGTTTATGATTTAGTTTCATTTGAAATTTGGTTCGAATTTCTTGATACAGAGAGGTCACTGATACTGTGTAAGGATATTTAGGTTTTCTGATTTTAAATTAAATATTTATTATGTTAAAATATGTAGATACTTACATACATACTGGATAGTAACTGGGACATGTATTGATTCAACTTTTGTTCACAAATGAGAATGGTTTATACAGAAAACTGAGTTTAGAGAAAAACTGAGATTGGTTTATAGAAAACTGAGAATGGAAGTGAGGTTTCAACAGAAATTTATGTAAATGAATGAATATGAGATGAGTTGAATTCAATGTTGAATTGAATTAAAATAGAGTGAGTGAAGTGGTGAAGGAATGGAATGGATAGATGGTTTGAATGAATGAGTGGTATCAGTTCTAGAAGAAGTGTTGATGTGTTAAGTCCTAGTGCTAAGTTAGGGTGTTTGGTTAGGATATAGTTTAGTACCAAGGGTTGGCTCAGCCTTGCATTTGCAGCAGCAAGGTCTGCAGCCTTGCATTGCATATGGCAAGCACAGCATGCAGGCAGCCTTAGGATTGCAGTAAGCAATGTAAAGGCAACCGCCATGCTTGGCATTGCCTTATGGAAATTGGCAGTGGCAGGACTGTTTGCTCATGCCCTGGTTTTGCATTTCCAGCAAGGGGCATGATTGGGCAGGGGATTTACCCCTTGGGCAGGGTTGGCTTGGTCTTAGGCCACTGAGAGACTTCCTTAGTGTGAATCATTGATTCACACTTGGGTCTTAGGTAGGGGTATTAGTGAGGGATATATATATATATATATATATATATATATATATATATATATATTTATATGTATATATATGATTTAGTTATCCTTGTCTTAAGTAAGTAAAGGGCCTCGCCTATCAGCCTATAGGATTTGAATTACCTACTCTAGGTAATAAGATTCCTAGTCTAGGGTATAGTTTGGGGGATGCCAGTATAGATAGGGTAAGGGTTTCATAGTTTAGGGTAGTATATTTTCCTTGGAAGTAGGTAATAGGAATTACCTAGATTATCTAAGGTAATAGACTTCCTAGGATAGATAAGGAGTGTATTTATATATGTAGATATATACATGTATAAGGTAATATTAGGCATGAGAATACCTAGTGTCACGACCCGCTACCCAAATTATTGGGCCAGGCCGAGTCATGCCCAGCCTACGTTTGAGATAAAACGTAGTAAGCTGTTCTAAAGACAACAGGATAAGACTAAAATGTGCTAACAGTTCTATAAATGAATAAAAGTCATAAATGCTCCAAACACAAAAGTCGTATCATATAGTAAAATGTCCAAAGTACAAGTCTGAAATATAAAA